>CAJUXJ010000315.1:0-33017 GCA_910589775.1 Avena eriantha
TGGAGCATCTTTCAAACTGGCCTTAGAATGCATGTTGCAGTTGAATCCCAACATGCTGCTAGGGTTCCTGGACATGGTTGGACACCACATGCTGGAGTGGCATCATTGCATGTGTTTTTTCCTAAAACACAATGATGCACACTAACACATACACACATCCAAGTAGGTGTGGTGATGTATTCTTTCAAACTGGTGGTAGAATGCATGCTGCAGTTGAATCCTAGCATGCTGCTAAGGTTCCTAGAATGTTTGATACCACATGCTAGAGTGGCTCATTGCATGTGTTCTTCCCCAAAACCACATGATGCACACTTATACCACGCATGAAATTACACTAGTGGATCCATTTGGTTTATGAAAGAACACACTGCATGACATCTAGTTGTGCCATGTGGTTTATGAAAAGAACATACATGCAATGACATCTAGTGGATCCATGTGTTTATGAAGGAACACACATGCAGTGAAATCTAGTCAATCCACGTGTTTTATGAAAAGAACACACATGGAATGATATCTAGTGGATCCATGTGGTTTATGAAGAGAACATAAATGCAATGACATCTAGTGGATCCATCTGGTTTATGAAAAGAACACACATGTAATGACATCTAGTGGGATCCTGGTGGTTTATGAAGAAACACACATGTAGTGACATCTAGTGGATCCATTTGGTTTATGAAAAAGAACACACATAAAATGACATCAGTGGATCCATGTGGTTTATGAAAAGAACACCACTGCTGAGAGTGACATCATTGCATGTGATTCTTTTCCAAAAAACCACAATGATGCACACTAATAACACATACACATCCAATTACTCTAGTGGATCCATGTTTGTTTATGAAAAGAACACACATGCAATGACATCTAGTGGATCCATGTGGTTTATGAAAATAACACACATGGAATTACCCCTAGTGGATCCATGTGGTTTAGCGAAGAAAAGGACACATATGTACTGACATCTAGGTGGATCCAGTGAGGTTGATGAACAGAAGACACATGCAATGACATCTAGTGGATCCATGCTGGTTTATGAAAACAACACACATGTAAGGACTCTAGGTGATCCAGTGTGGTTATGAAAGAACACAAATGCTAGAGTGGCATCATTGCATGTGTTCTTTTCCAAAACCACCAATGATGCACACTTATACACACACACACCCAAGTGGGTGTGGTGATGGATCATCTTTCAAACTGGCCTTAGAATGCATTTGCAGTTGAATCCCAGCATGCTGCTAGGGTTCCTGGACATGGTTGGACACCACATGCTGGAGTGGCATCATTGCATGGTTTTTTCCCTAAAACCACAATGGAGCACACTACACATACACACATCCAAGTAGGTGTGGTGCTGTAGTATCTTTCAAACTGGTGGTAGAATGCATGCTGCAGTTGAATCCTAGCATGCTGCTAAGGTTCCTGGACATGTTTGGATACCACATGCTAGAGTGGCATCATTGCATGTGTTCTTCCCCAAAACCACCAATGATGCACAATTATACACACGCATGAAATTACACTAGTGGATCCATTTGGTTTATGAAAGAACACACATGCAATGACATCTAGTTGTTCCATGTGGTTTATGAAAAGAACATACATGCAATGACATCTAGTGGATCCATGTGGTTTATGAAGGAAACACACATGCAGTGAAATCTAGTCAATCCACGTGGTTTATGAAAGAACACACATGAATGATATCTAGTGGATCCATGTGGTTTATGAAGAGAACATAAATGCAATGACATCTAGTGGATCCATCTGGTTTATGAAAAGAACACACATGCAATGACATCTAGTGGGTCCATGTGGTTTATGAAGAAAACACACATGTAGTGACATCTAGTGGATCCATTGGTTTATGAAAAGAACTACACATAAAATGACATCAGTGGATCCATGTGGTTTATGAAAAGAACACCACATGCTGGAGTGACATCATTGCATGTGTTCTTTTCCAAAACCACAATGATGCACACTAATACACTACACATCCAATTACTCTAGTGGATCCATGTTGTTTATGAAAAGAACACACATGCAATGACATCTAGTGGATCCATGTAGTTTATGAAAATAACACACATGGAATTACCCTAGTGGATCCATGTGGTTTACGAAAAGGACACAGATGCAATGACATCTAGTGGATCCATGTGGTTTATGAACAGAAGACCATGCAATGACATCTAGTGGATCCATGTGGTTTATGAAAACAACACACATGTAATGACTCTAGGGGATCCGTGTGGTTTATGAAAGAACAACAAATGCTAGAGTGGCATCATTGCATGTGTTCTTTTCCAAAACCATAATGATGCACACTTATACACACACACACTCAAGTGGGTGTGGTGATGGAGCATCTCTTTCAAACTGGCCTTAGAATGCATGTTGTAGTTGAAATCCCAGCATGCTGCTAGGGTTCATGGACATGGTTGGACACCAACATGCTGGAGTGGCATCATTGCATGTGTTTTTTCCCTAAAACCACAATGATGCACACTAACACATACACACATCCAAGTAGGTGTGGTGATGTAGTATCTTTCAAACTGGTGGTAGAATGCATGCTGCAGTTGAATCCTAGCATGCTGCTAAGGTTCCTAGACATGTTTGGATACCACATGCTAGAGTGGCATCATTGCATGTGTTCTTCCCCAAAACCACAATGATGCACACTTATACACACGCATGAAATTACACTAGTGGATCCATTTGGTTTATGAAAAGAACACACATGCAATGACATCTAGTTGTTCCATGTGGTTTATGAAAAGAACATACATCAATGACATCTAGTGGATCCATGTGGTTTATGAAGGAAACACACATGCAGTGAAATCTAGTCAATCCACGTGGTTTATGAAAAGAACACACATGGAATGATATCTAGTGGATCCATGTGGTTTATGAAGAGAACATAAATGCAATGACATCTAGTGGATCCATCTGGTTTATGAAAAGAACACACATGCAATGACATCTAGTGGGTCCATGTGGTTTATGAAGAAAACACACATGTAGTGACATCTAGTGGATCCAATTGGTTTATGAAAAGAACTCACATAAAATGACATCAGTGGATCCATGTGGTTTATGAAAAGAACACCACATGATGGAGTGACATCATTGCATGTGTTCTTTTCCAAAACCACAATGATGCACACTAATACACATACACATCCAATTACTCTAGTGGATCCATGTTGTTTATGAAAAGAACACACATGCAATGACATCTAGTGGATCCATGTAGTTTATGAAAATAACACACATGGAATTACCCTAGTGGATCCATGTGGTTTACGAAAAGGACACAGATGCAATGACATCTAGTGGATCCATGTGGTTTATGAACAGAAGACACATGCAATGACATCTAGTGGATCCATGTGGTTTATGAAAACAACACACATGTAATGACTCTAGGGGATCCGTGTGGTTTATGAAAAGAACACAAATGCTAGAGTGGCATCATTGCATGTGTTCTTTTCCAAAACCATAATGATGCACACTTATACACACACACACTCAAGTGGGTGTGGTTATGGAGCATCTTTCAAACTGGCCTTAGAATGCATGTTGTAGTTGAATCCCAGCATGCTGCTAGGGTTCCTGGACATGGTTGGACACCACATGCTGGAGTGGCATCATTGCATGTGTTTTTTTCCCTAAAACCACAATGATGCACACTAACACATACACACATCCAATTAGGTGTGGTGATGTAGTATCTTTCAAACTGGTGGTAGAATGCATGCTGCAGTTGAATCCTAGCATGCTGCTAAGGTTCCTAGACATGTTTGGATACCACATGCTAGAGTGGCATCATTGCATGTGTTCTTCCCCAAAACCACAATGATGCACACTTATACACACGCATGAAATTACACTAGTGGATCCATTTTGTTTATGAAAAGAACACACATGCAATGACATCTAGTTGTGCCATGTGGTTTATGAAAAGAACATACATGCAATGACATCTAGTGGATCCATGTGGTTTATGAAGGAAACACACATGCAGTGAAATCTAGTCAATCCACGTGGTTTATGAAAAGAACACACATGGAATGATATCTAGTGGATCCATGTGGTTTATGAAGAGAACATAAATGCAATGACATCTAGTGGATCCATCTGGTTTATGAAAAGAACACACATGCAATGACATCTAGTGGGTCCATGTGGTTTATGAAGAAAACACACATGTAGTGACATCTAGTGGATCCATTTGGTTTATGAAAAGAACACACATAAAATGACATCAGTGGATCCATGTGGTTTATGAAAAGAACACCACATGCTGGAGTGACATCATTGCATGTGTTCTTTTCCAAAACCACAATGATGCACACTAATACACATACACATCCAATTACTCTAGTGGATCCATGTTGTTTATGAAAAGAACACACATGCAATGACATCTAGTGGATCCATGTAGTTTATGAAAATAACACACATGGAATTACCCTAGTGGATCCATGTGGTTTACGAAAAGGACACATATGCAATGACATCTAGTGGATCCATGTGGTTTATGAACAGAAGACACATGCAATGACATCTAGTGGATCCATGTGGTTTGTGAAAACAACACACATGTAATGACTCTAGGGGATCCATGTGGTTTATGAAAAGAACACAAATGCTAGAGTGGCATCATTGCATGTGTTCTTTTCCAAAACCACAATGATGCACACTTATACACACACACACCCAAGTGGGTGTGGTGATGGAGCATCTTTCAAACTGGCCTTAGAATAATGTTGCAGTTGAATCCCAGCATGCTGCTAGGGTTCCTGGACATGGTTGGACACCACATGCTGGAGTGGCATCATTGCATGTGTTTTTTCCTAAAACCACAATGATGCACACTAACACATACACACATCCAAGTAGGTGTGGTGATGTAGTATCTTTCAAACTGGTGGTAGAATGCATGCTGCAGTTGAATCCTAGCATGCTGCTAAGGTTCCTGGACATGTTTGGATACCACATGCTAGAGTGGCATCATTGCATGTGTTCTTCCCCAAAACCACAATGATGCACACTTATACACACGCATGAAATTACACTAGTGGATCCATTTGTTTATGAAAAGAACACACATGCAATGACATCTAGTTGTTCCATGTGGTTTATGAAAAGAACATACATGCAATGACATCTAGTGGATCCATGTGGTTTATGAAGGAAACACACATGCAGTGAAATCTAGTCAATCCACGTGGTTTATGAAAAGAACACACATGGAATGATATCTAGTGGATCCATGTGGTTTATGAAGAGAACATAAATGCAATGACATCTAGTGGATCCATCTGGTTTATGAAAAGAACACACATGCAATGACATCTAGTGGGTCCATGTGGTTTATGAAGAAAACACACATGTAGTGACATCTAGTGGATCCACTTGGTTTATGAAAAGAACACACATAAAATGACATCAGTGGATCCATGTGGTTTATGAAAAGAACACCACATGCTGGAGTGACATCATTGCATGTGTTCTTTTCCAAAACCACAATGATGCACACTAATACACATACACATCCAATTACTCTAGTGGATCCATGTTGTTTATGAAAAGAACACACATGCAATGACATCTAGTGGATCCATGTAGTTTATGAAAATAACACACATGGAATTACCCTAGTGGATCCATGTGGTTTACGAAAAGGACACAGATGCAATGACATCTAGTGGATCCATGTGGTTTATGAACAGAAGACACATGCAATGACATCTAGTGGATCCATGTGGTTTATGAAAACAACACACATGTAATGACTCTAGGGGATCCATGTGGTTTATGAAAAGAACACAAATGCTAGAGTGGCATCATTGCATGTGTTCTTTTCCAAAACCATAATGATGCACACTTATACACACACACACTCAAGTGGGTGTGGTTATGGAGCATCTTTCAAACTGGCCTTAGAATGCATGTTGTAGTTGAATCCCAGCATGCTGCTAGGGTTCCTGGACATGGTTGGACACCACATGCTGGAGTGGCATCATTGCATGTGTTTTTTCCTAAAACCACAATGATGCACACTAACACATACACACATCCAAGTAGGTGTGGTGATGTAGTATCTTTCAAACTGGTGGTAGAATGCATGCTGCAGTTGAATCCTAGCATGCTGCTAAGGTTCCTAGACATGTTTGGATACCACATGCTAGAGTGGCATCATTGCATGTGTTCTTCCCCAAAACCACAATGATGCACACTTATACACACGCATGAAATTACACTAGTGGATCCATTTGGTTTATGAAAAGAACACACATGCAATGACATCTAGTTGTGCCATGTGGTTTATGAAAAGAACATACATGCAATGACATCTAGTGGATCCATGTGGTTTATGAAGGAAACACACATGCAGTGAAATCTAGTCAATCCACGTGGTTTATGAAAAGAACACACATGGAATGATATCTAGTGGATCCATGTGGTTTATGAAGAGAACATAAATGCAATGACATCTAGTGGATCCATGTGGTTTATGAAAAGAACACACATGCAATGACATCTAGTGGGTCCATGTGGTTTATGAAGAAAACACACATGTAGTGACATCTAGTGGATCCATGTGGTTTATGAAAAGAACACACATAAAATGACATCAGTGGATCCATGTGGTTTATGAAAAGAACACCACATGCTGGAGTGACATCATTGCATGTGTTCTTTTCCAAAACCACAATGATGCACACTAATACACATACACATCCAATTACTCTAGTGGATCCATGTTGTTTATGAAAAGAACACACATGCAATGACATCTAGTGGATCCATGTAGTTTATGAAAATAACACACATGGAATTACCCTAGTGGATCCATGTGGTTTACGAAAAGGACACACATGCAATGACATCTAGTGGATCCATGTGGTTTATGAACAGAAGACACATGCAATGACATCTAGTGGATCCATGTGGTTTGTGAAAACAACACACATGTAATGACTCTAGGGGATCCATGTGGTTTATGAAAAGAACACAAATGCTAGAGTGGCATCATTGCATGTGTTCTTTTCCAAAACCACAATGATGCACACTTATACACACACACACACTCAAGTGGGTGTGGTGATGGAGCATCTTTCAAACTGGCCTTAGAATGCATGTTGCAGTTGAATCCCAGCATGCTGCTAGGGTTCCTGGACATGGTTGGACACCACATGCTGGAGTGGCATCATTGCATGTGTTTTTTCCTAAAACCACAATGATGCACACTAACACATACACACATCCAAGTAGGTGTGGTGATGTAGTATCTTTCAAACTGGTGGTAGAATGCATGCTGCAGTTGAATCCTAGCATGCTGCTAAGGTTCCTGGACATGTTTGGATACCACATGCTAGAGTGGCATCATTGCATGTGTTCTTCCCCAAAACCACAATGATGCACACTTATACACACGCATGAAATTACACTAGTGGATCCATTTGGTTTATGAAAAGAACACACATGCAATGACATCTAGTTGTTCCATGTGGTTTATGAAAAGAACATACATGCAATGACATCTAGTGGATCCATGTGGTTTATGAAGGAAACACACATGCAGTGAAATCTAGTCAATCCACGTGGTTTATGAAAAGAACACACATGGAATGATATCTAGTGGATCCATGTGGTTTATGAAGAGAACATAAATGCAATGACATCTAGTGGATCCATCTGGTTTATGAAAAGAACACACATGCAATGACATCTAGTGGGTCCATGTGGTTTATGAAGAAAACACACATGTAGTGACATCTAGTGGATCCATTTGGTTTATGAAAAGAACACACATAAAATGACATCAGTGGATCCATGTGGTTTATGAAAAGAACACCACATGCTGGAGTGACATCATTGCATGTGTTCTTTTCCAAAACCACAATGATGCACACTAATACACATACACATCCAATTACTCTAGTGGATCCATGTTGTTTATGAAAAGAACACACATGCAATGACATCTAGTGGATCCATGTAGTTTATGAAAATAACACACATGGAATTACCCTAGTGGATCCATGTGGTTTACGAAAAGGACACATATGCAATGACATCTAGTGGATCCATGTGGTTTATGAACAGAAGACACATGCAATGACATCTAGTGGATCCATGTGGTTTATGAAAACAACACACATGTAATGACTCTAGGGGATCCATGTGGTTTATGAAAAGAACACAAATGCTAGAGTGGCATCATTGCATGTGTTCTTTTCCAAAACCATAATGATGCACACTTATACACACACACACACTCAAGTGGGTGTGGTTATGGAGCATCTTTCAAACTGGCCTTAGAATGCATGTTGTAGTTGAATCCCAGCATGCTGCTAGGGTTCCTGGACATGGTTGGACACCACATGCTGGAGTGGCATCATTGCATGTGTTTTTCCTAAAACCACAATGATGCACACTAACACATACACACATCCAAGTAGGTGTGGTGATGTAGTATCTTTCAAACTGGTGGTAGAATGCATGCTGCAGTTGAATCCTAGCATGCTGCTAAGGTTCCTAGACATGTTTGGATACCACATGCTAGAGTGGCATCATTGCATGTGTTCTTCCCCAAAACCACAATGATGCACACTTATACACACGCATGAAATTACACTAGTGGATCCATTTGGTTTATGAAAAGAACACACATGCAATGACATCTAGTTGTTCCATGTGGTTTATGAAAAGAACATACATGCAATGACATCTAGTGGATCCATGTGGTTTATGAAGGAAACACACATGCAGTGAAATCTAGTCAATCCACGTGGTTTATGAAAAGAACACACATGGAATGATATCTAGTGGATCCATGTGGTTTATGAAGAGAACATAAATGCAATGACATCTAGTGGATCCATCTGGTTTATGAAAAGAACACACATGCAATGACATCTAGTGGGTCCATGTGGTTTATGAAGAAAACACACATGTAGTGACATCTAGTGGATCCATTGGTTTATGAAAAGAACACACATAAAATGACATCAGTGGATCCATGTGGTTTATGAAAAGAACACCACATGATGGAGTGACATCATTGCATGTGTTCTTTTCCAAAACCACAATGATGCACACTAATACACATACACATCCAATTACTCTAGTGGATCCATGTTGTTTATGAAAAGAACACACATGCAATGACATCTAGTGGATCCATGTAGTTTATGAAAATAACACACATGGAATTACCCTAGTGGATCCATGTGGTTTACGAAAAGGACACAGATGCAATGACATCTAGTGGATCCATGTGGTTTATGAACAGAAGACACATGCAATGACATCTAGTGGATCCATGTGGTTTATGAAAACAACACACATGTAATGACTCTAGGGGATCCATGTGGTTTATGAAAAGAACACAAATGCTAGAGTGGCATCATTGCATGTGTTCTTTTCCAAAACCATAATGATGCACACTTATACACACACACACTCAAGTGGGTGTGGTTATGGAGCATCTTTCAAACTGGCCTTAGAATGCATGTTGTAGTTGAATCCCAGCATGCTGCTAGGGTTCCTGGACATGGTTGGACACCACATGCTGGAGTGGCATCATTGCATGTGTTTTTTCCTAAAACCACAATGATGCACACTAACACATACACACATCCAAGTAGGTGTGGTGATGTAGTATCTTTCAAACTGGTGGTAGAATGCATGCTGCAGTTGAATCCTAGCATGCTGCTAAGGTTCCTAGACATGTTTGGATACCACATGCTAGAGTGGCATCATTGCATGTGTTCTTCCCCAAAACCACAATGATGCACACTTATACACACGCATGAAATTACACTAGTGGATCCATTTGGTTTATGAAAAGAACACACATGCAATGACATCTAGTTGTTCCATGTGGTTTATGAAAAGAACATACATGCAATGACATCTAGTGGATCCATGTGGTTTATGAAGGAAACACACATGCAGTGAAATCTAGTCAATCCACGTGGTTTATGAAAAGAACACACATGGAATGATATCTAGTGGATCCATGTGGTTTATGAAGAGAACATAAATGCAATGACATCTAGTGGATCCATGTGGTTTATGAAAAGAACACACATGCAATGACATCTAGTGGGTCCATGTGGTTTATGAAGAAAACACACATGTAGTGACATCTAGTGGATCCATTTGGTTTATGAAAAGAACACACATAAAATGACATCAGTGGATCCATGTGGTTTATGAAAAGAACACCACATGCTGGAGTGACATCATTGCATGTGTTCTTTTCCAAAACCACAATGATGCACACTAATACACATACACATCCAATTACTCTAGTGGATCCATGTTGTTTATGAAAAGAACACACATGCAATGACATCTAGTGGATCCATGTAGTTTATGAAAATAACACACATGGAATTACCCTAGTGGATCCATGTGGTTTACGAAAAGGACACATATGCAATGACATCTAGTGGATCCATGTGGTTTATGAACAGAAGACACATGCAATGACATCTAGTGGATCCATGTGGTTTATGAAAACAACACACATGTAATGACTCTAGGGGATCCATGTGGTTTATGAAAAGAACACAAATGCTAGAGTGGCATCATTGCATGTGTTCTTTTCCAAAACCACAATGATGCACACTTATACACACACACACTCAAGTGGGTGTGGTTATGGAGCATCTTTCAAACTGGCCTTAGAATGCATGTTGCAGTTGAATCCCAGCATGCTGCTAGGGTTCCTGGACATGGTTGGACACCACATGCTGGAGTGGCATCATTGCATGTGTTTTTTCCTAAAACCACAATGATGCACACTAACACATACACACATCCAAGTAGGTGTGGTGATGTAGTATCTTTCAAACTGGTGGTAGAATGCATGCTGCAGTTGAATCCTAGCATGCTGCTAAGGTTCCTAGGACATGTTTGGATACCACATGCTAGAGTGGCATCATTGCATGTGTTCTTCCCCAAAACCACAATGATGCACACTTATACACACGCATGAAATTACACTAGTGGATCCATTTGGTTTATGAAAAGAACACACATGCAATGACATCTAGTTGTTCCATGTGGTTTATGAAAAGAACATACATGCAATGACATCTAGTGGATCCATGTGGTTTATGAAGGAAACACACATGCAGTGAAATCTAGTCAATCCACGTGGTTTATGAAAAGAACACACATGGAATGATATCTAGTGGATCCATGTGGTTTATGAAGAGAACATAAATGCAATGACATCTAGTGGATCCATCTGGTTTATGAAAAGAACACACATGCAATGACATCTAGTGGGTCCATGTGGTTTATGAAGAAAACACACATGTAGTGACATCTAGTGGATCCATTTGGTTTATGAAAAGAACACACATAAAATGACATCAGTGGATCCATGTGGTTTATGAAAAGAACACCACATGCTGGAGTGACATCATTGCATGTGTTCTTTTCCAAAACCACAATGATGCACACTAATACACATACACATCCAATTACTCTAGTGGATCCATGTTGTTTATGAAAAGAACACACATGCAATGACATCTAGTGGATCCATGTAGTTTATGAAAATAACACACATGGAATTACCCTAGTGGATCCATGTGGTTTACGAAAAGGACACATATGCAATGACATCTAGTGGATCCATGTGGTTTATGAACAGAAGACACATGCAATGACATCTAGTGGATCCATGTGGTTTATGAAAACAACACACATGTAATGACTCTAGGGATCCATGTGGTTTATGAAAAGAACACAAATGCTAGAGTGGCATCATTGCATGTGTTCTTTTCCAAAACCACAATGATGCACACTTATACACACACACACTCAAGTGGGTGTGGTTATGGAGCATCTTTCAAACTGGCCTTAGAATGCATGTTGTAGTTGAATCCCAGCATGCTGCTAGGGTTCCTGGACATGGTTGGACACCACATGCTGGAGTGGCATCATTGCATGTGTTTTTTCCTAAAACCACAATGATGCACACTAACACATACACACATCCAAGTAGGTGTGGTGATGTAGTATCTTTCAAACTGGTGGTAGAATGCATGCTGCAGTTGAATCCTAGCATGCTGCTAAGGTTCCTAGACATGTTTGGATACCACATGCTAGAGTGGCATCATTGCATGTGTTCTTCCCCAAAACCACAATGATGCACACTTATACACACGCATGAAATTACACTAGTGGATCCATTTGGTTTATGAAAAGAACACACATGCAATGACATCTAGTTGTTCCATGTGGTTTATGAAAAGAACATACATGCAATGACATCTAGTGGATCCATGTGGTTTATGAAGGAAACACACATGCAGTGAAATCTAGTCAATCCACGTGGTTTATGAAAAGAACACACATGGAATGATATCTAGTGGATCCATGTGGTTTATGAAGAGAACATAAATGCAATGACATCTAGTGGATCCATCTGGTTTATGAAAAGAACACACATGCAATGACATCTAGTGGGTCCATGTGGTTTATGAAGAAAACACACATGTAGTGACATCTAGTGGATCCATTTGGTTTATGAAAAGAACACACATAAAATGACATCAGTGGATCCATGTGGTTTATGAAAAGAACACCACATGCTGGAGTGACATCATTGCATGTGTTCTTTTCCAAAACCACAATGATGCACACTAATACACATACACATCCAATTACTCTAGTGGATCCATGTTGTTTATGAAAAGAACACACATGCAATGACATCTAGTGGATCCATGTAGTTTATGAAAATAACACACATGGAATTACCCTAGTGGATCCATGTGGTTTACGAAAAGGACACATATGCAATGACATCTAGTGGATCCATGTGGTTTATGAACAGAAGACACATGCAATGACATCTAGTGGATCCATGTGGTTTATGAAAACAACACACATGTAATGACTCTAGGGGATCCATGTGGTTTATGAAAAGAACACAAATGCTAGAGTGGCATCATTGCATGTGTTCTTTTCCAAAACCATAATGATGCACACTTATACACACACACACTCAAGTGGGTGTGGTTATGGAGCATCTTTCAAACTGGCCTTAGAATGCATGTTGTAGTTGAATCCCAGCATGCTGCTAGGGTTCCTGGACATGGTTGGACACCACATGCTGGAGTGGCATCATTGCATGTGTTTTTTCCTAAAACCACAATGATGCACACTAACACATACACACATCCAAGTAGGTGTGGTGATGTAGTATCTTTCAAACTGGTGGTAGAATGCATGCTGCAGTTGAATCCTAGCATGCTGCTAAGGTTCCTAGACATGTTTGGATACCACATGCTAGAGTGGCATCATTGCATGTGTTCTTCCCCAAAACCACAATGATGCACACTTATACACACGCATGAAATTACACTAGTGGATCCATTTGTTTATGAAAAGAACACACATGCAATGACATCTAGTTGTTCCATGTGGTTTATGAAAAGAACATACATGCAATGACATCTAGTGGATCCATGTGGTTTATGAAGGAAACACACATGCAGTGAAATCTAGTCAATCCACGTGGTTTATGAAAAGAACACACATGGAATGATATCTAGTGGATCCATGTGGTTTATGAAGAGAACATAAATGCAATGACATCTAGTGGATCCATGTGGTTTATGAAAAGAACACACATGCAATGACATCTAGTGGATCCATGTGGTTTATGAAGAAAACACACATGTAGTGACATCTAGTGGATCCATGTGGTTTATGAAAAGAACACACATAAAATGACATCAGTGGATCCATGTGGTTTATGAAAAGAACACCACATGCTGGAGTGACATCATTGCATGTGTTCTTTTCCAAAACCACAATGATGCACACTAATACACATACACATCCAATTACTCTAGTGGATCCATGTTGTTTATGAAAAGAACACACATGCAATGACATCTAGTGGATCCATGTAGTTTATGAAAATAACACACATGGAATTACCCTAGTGGATCCATGTGGTTTACGAAAAGGACACACATGCAATGACATCTAGTGGATCCATGTGGTTTATGAACAGAAGACACATGCAATGACATCTAGTGGATCCATGTGGTTTATGAAAACAACACACATGTAATGACTCTAGGGGATCCATGTGGTTTATGAAAAGAACACAAATGCTAGAGTGGCATCATTGCATGTGTTCTTTTCCAAAACCACAATGATGCACACTTATACACACACACACTCAAGTGGGTGTGGTTATGGAGCATCTTTCAAACTGGCCTTAGAATGCATGTTGCAGTTGAATCCCAGCATGCTGCTAGGGTTCCTGGACATGGTTGGACACCACATGCTGGAGTGGCATCATTGCATGTGTTTTTTCCTAAAACCACAATGATGCACACTAACACATACACACATCCAAGTAGGTGTGGTGATGTAGTATCTTTCAAACTGGTGGTAGAATGCATGCTGCAGTTGAATCCTAGCATGCTGCTAAGGTTCCTGGACATGTTTGGATACCACATGCTAGAGTGGCATCATTGCATGTGTTCTTCCCCAAAACCACAATGATGCACACTTATACACACGCATGAAATTACACTAGTGGATCCATTTGGTTTATGAAAAGAACACACATGCAATGACATCTAGTTGTTCCATGTGGTTTATGAAAAGAACATACATGCAATGACATCTAGTGGATCCATGTGGTTTATGAAGGAAACACACATGCAGTGAAATCTAGTCAATCCACGTGGTTTATGAAAAGAACACACATGGAATGATATCTAGTGGATCCATGTGGTTTATGAAGAGAACATAAATGCAATGACATCTAGTGGATCCATCTGGTTTATGAAAAGAACACACATGCAATGACATCTAGTGGGTCCATGTGGTTTATGAAGAAAACACACATGTAGTGACATCTAGTGGATCCATTTGGTTTATGAAAAGAACACACATAAAATGACATCAGTGGATCCATGTGGTTTATGAAAAGAACACCACATGCTGGAGTGACATCATTGCATGTGTTCTTTTCCAAAACCACAATGATGCACACTAATACACATACACATCCAATTACTCTAGTGGATCCATGTTGTTTATGAAAAGAACACACATGCAATGACATCTAGTGGATCCATGTAGTTTATGAAAATAACACACATGGAATTACCCTAGTGGATCCATGTGGTTTACGAAAAGGACACATATGCAATGACATCTAGTGGATCCATGAGGTTTATGAACAGAAGACACATGCAATGACATCTAGTGGATCCATGTGGTTTGTGAAAACAACACACATGTAATGACTCTAGGGGATCCATGTGGTTTATGAAAAGAACACAAATGCTAGAGTGGCATCATTGCATGTGTTCTTTTCCAAAACCACAATGATGCACACTTATACACACACACACACCCAAGTGGGTGTGGTGATGGAGCATCTTTCAAACTGGCCTTAGAATAAATGTTGCAGTTGAATCCCAGAATGCTGCTAGGGTTCCTGGACATGGTTGGACACCACATGCTGGAGTGGCATCATTGCATGTGTTTTTTCCTAAAACCACAATGATGCACACTAACACATACACACATCCAAGTAGGTGTGGTGATGTAGTATCTTTCAAACTGGTGGTAGAATGCATGCTGCAGTTGAATCCTAGCATGCTGCTAAGGTTCCTGGACATGTTTGGATACCACATGCTAGAGTGGCATCATTGCATGTGTTCTTCCCCAAAACCACAATGATGCACAGTTATACACACGCATGAAATTACACTAGTGGATCCATTTGGTTTATGAAAAGAACACACGTGCAATGACATCTAGTTGTTCCATGTGGTTTATGAAAAGAACATACATGCAATGACATCTAGTGGATCCATGTGGTTTATGAAGGAAACACACATGCAGTGAAATCTAGTCAATCCACGTGGTTTATGAAAAGAACACACATGGAATGATATCTAGTGGATCCATGTGGTTTATGAAGAGAACATAAATGCAATGACATCTAGTGGATCCATCTGGTTTATGAAAAGAACACACATGCAATGACATCTAGTGGGTCCATGTGGTTTATGAAGAAAACACACATGTAGTGACATCTAGTGGATCCACTTGGTTTATGAAAAGAACACACATAAAATGACATCAGTGGATCCATGTGGTTTATGAAAAGAACACCACATGATGGAGTGACATCATTGCATGTGTTCTTTTCCAAAACCACAATGATGCACACTAATACACATACACATCCAATTACTCTAGTGGATCCATGTTGTTTATGAAAAGAACACACATGCAATGACATCTAGTGGATCCATGTAGTTTATGAAAATAACACACATGGAATTACCCTAGTGGATCCATGTGGTTTACGAAAAGGACACAGATGCAATGACATCTAGTGGATCCATGTGGTTATGAACAGAAGACACATGCAATGACATCTAGTGGATCCATGTGGTTTATGAAAACAACACACATGTAATGACTCTAGGGGATCCATGTGGTTTATGAAAAGAACACAAATGCTAGAGTGGCATCATTGCATGTGTTCTTTTCCAAAACCATAATGATGCACACTTATACACACACACACTCAAGTGGGTGTGGTTATGGAGCATCTTTCAAACTGGCCTTAGAATGCATGTTGTAGTTGAATCCCAGCATGCTGCTAGGGTTCCTGGACATGGTTGGACACCACATGCTGGAGTGGCATCATTGCATGTGTTTTTTCCTAAAACCACAATGATGCACACTAACACATACACACATCCAATTAGGTGTGGTGATGTAGTATCTTTCAAACTGGTGGTAGAATGCATGCTGCAGTTGAATCCTAGCATGCTGCTAAGGTTCCTAGACATGTTTGGATACCACATGCTAGAGTGGCATCATTGCATGTGTTCTTCCCCAAAACCACAATGATGCACACTTATACACACGCATGAAATTACACTAGTGGATCCATTTTGTTTATGAAAAGAACACACATGCAATGACATCTAGTTGTGCCATGTGGTTTATGAAAAGAACATACATGCAATGACATCTAGTGGATCCATGTGGTTTATGAAGGAAACACACATGCAGTGAAATCTAGTCAATCCACGTGGTTTATGAAAAGAACACACATGGAATGATATCTAGTGGATCCATGTGGTTTATGAAGAGAACATAAATGCAATGACATCTAGTGGATCCATGTGGTTTATGAAAAGAACACACATGCAATGACATCTAGTGGATCCATGTGGTTTATGAAGAAAACACACATGTAGTGACATCTAGTGGATCCATGTGGTTTATGAAAAGAACACACATAAAATGACATCAGTGGATCCATGTGGTTTATGAAAAGAACACCACATGCTGGAGTGACATCATTGCATGTGTTCTTTTCCAAAACCACAATGATGCACACTAATACACATACACATCCAATTACTCTAGTGGATCCATGTTGTTTATGAAAAGAACACACATGCAATGACATCTAGTGGATCCATGTAGTTTATGAAAATAACACACATGGAATTACCCTAGTGGATCCATGTGGTTTACGAAAAGGACACACATGCAATGACATCTAGTGGATCCATGTGGTGTATGAACAGAAGACACATGCAATGACATCTAGTGGATCCATGTGGTTTATGAAAACAACACACATGTAATGACTCTAGGGGATCCATGTGGTTTATGAAAAGAACACAAATGCTAGAGTGGCATCATTGCATGTGTTCTTTTCCAAAACCATAATGATGCACACTTATACACACACACACTCAAGTGGGTGTGGTTATGGAGCATCTTTCAAACTGGCCTTAGAATGCATGTTGCAGTTGAATCCCAGCATGCTGCTAGGGTTCCTGGACATGGTTGGACACCACATGCTGGAGTGGCATCATTGCATGTGTTTTTTCCTAAAACCACAATGATGCACACTAACACATACACACATCCAAGTAGGTGTGGTGATGTAGTATCTTTCAAACTGGTGGTAGAATGCATGCTGCAGTTGAATCCTAGCATGCTGCTAAGGTTCCTGGACATGTTTGGATACCACATGCTAGAGTGGCATCATTGCATGTGTTCTTCCCCAAAACCACAATGATGCACACTTATACACACGCATGAAATTACACTAGTGGATCCATTTGGTTTATGAAAAGAACACACATGCAATGACATCTAGTTGTTCCATGTGGTTTATGAAAAGAACATACATGCAATGACATCTAGTGGATCCATGTGGTTTATGAAGGAAACACACATGCAGTGAAATCTAGTCAATCCACGTGGTTTATGAAAAGAACACACATGGAATGATATCTAGTGGATCCATGTGGTTTATGAAGAGAACATAAATGCAATGACATCTAGTGGATCCATCTGGTTTATGAAAAGAACACACATGCAATGACATCTAGTGGGTCCATGTGGTTTATGAAGAAAACACACATGTAGTGACATCTAGTGGATCCATTTGGTTTATGAAAAGAACACACATAAAATGACATCAGTGGATCCATGTGGTTTATGAAAAGAACACCACATGCTGGAGTGACATCATTGCATGTGTTCTTTTCCAAAACCACAATGATGCACACTAATACACATACACATCCAATTACTCTAGTGGATCCATGTTGTTTATGAAAAGAACACACATGCAATGACATCTAGTGGATCCATGTAGTTTATGAAAATAACACACATGGAATTACCCTAGTGGATCCATGTGGTTTACGAAAAGGACACATATGCAATGACATCTAGTGGATCCATGTGGTTTATGAACAGAAGACACATGCAATGACATCTAGTGGATCCATGTGGTTTATGAAAACAACACACATGTAATGACTCTAGGGGATCCATGTGGTTTATGAAAAGAACACAAATGCTAGAGTGGCATCATTGCATGTGTTCTTTTCCAAAACCATAATGATGCACACTTATACACACACACACTCAAGTGGGTGTGGTTATGGAGCATCTTTCAAACTGGCCTTAGAATGCATGTTGTAGTTGAATCCCAGCATGCTGCTAGGGTTCCTGGACATGGTTGGACACCACATGCTGGAGTGGCATCATTGCATGTGTTTTTTCCTAAAACCACAATGATGCACACTAACACATACACACATCCAAGTAGGTGTGGTGATGTAGTATCTTTCAAACTGGTGGTAGAATGCATGCTGCAGTTGAATCCTAGCATGCTGCTAAGGTTCCTAGACATGTTTGGATACCACATGCTAGAGTGGCATCATTGCATGTGTTCTTCCCCAAAACCACAATGATGCACACTTATACACACGCATGAAATTACACTAGTGGATCCATTTGGTTTATGAAAAGAACACACATGCAATGACATCTAGTTGTTCCATGTGGTTTATGAAAAGAACATACATGCAATGACATCTAGTGGATCCATGTGGTTTATGAAGGAAACACACATGCAGTGAAATCTAGTCAATCCACGTGGTTTATGAAAAGAACACACATGGAATGATATCTAGTGGATCCATGTGGTTTATGAAGAGAACATAAATGCAATGACATCTAGTGGATCCATCTGGTTTATGAAAAGAACACACATGCAATGACATCTAGTGGGTCCATGTGGTTTATGAAGAAAACACACATGTAGTGACATCTAGTGGATCCATTTGGTTTATGAAAAGAACACACATAAAATGACATCAGTGGATCCATGTGGTTTATGAAAAGAACACCACATGCTGGAGTGACATCATTGCATGTGTTCTTTTCCAAAACCACAATGATGCACACTAATACACATACACATCCAATTACTCTAGTGGATCCATGTTGTTTATGAAAAGAACACACATGCAATGACATCTAGTGGATCCATGTAGTTTATGAAAATAACACACATGGAATTACCCTAGTGGATCCATGTGGTTTACGAAAAGGACACAGATGCAATGACATCTAGTGGATCCATGTGGTTTATGAACAGAAGACACATGCAATGACATCTAGTGGATCCATGTGGTTTATGAAAACAACACACATGTAATGACTCTAGGGGATCCATGTGGTTTATGAAAAGAACACAAATGCTAGAGTGGCATCATTGCATGTGTTCTTTTCCAAAACCATAATGATGCACACTTATACACACACACACTCAAGTGGGTGTGGTTATGGAGCATCTTTCAAACTGGCCTTAGAATGCATGTTGTAGTTGAATCCCAGCATGCTGCTAGGGTTCCTGGACATGGTTGGACACCACATGCTGGAGTGGCATCATTGCATGTGTTTTTTCCTAAAACCACAATGATGCACACTAACACATACACACATCCAATTAGGTGTGGTGATGTAGTATCTTTCAAACTGGTGGTAGAATGCATGCTGCAGTTGAATCCTAGCATGCTGCTAAGGTTCCTAGACATGTTTGGATACCACATGCTAGAGTGGCATCATTGCATGTGTTCTTCCCCAAAACCACAATGATGCACACTTATACACACGCATGAAATTACACTAGTGGATCCATTTTGTTTATGAAAAGAACACACATGCAATGACATCTAGTTGTGCCATGTGGTTTATGAAAAGAACATACATGCAATGACATCTAGTGGATCCATGTGGTTTATGAAGGAAACACACATGCAGTGAAATCTAGTCAATCCACGTGGTTTATGAAAAGAACACACATGGAATGATATCTAGTGGATCCATGTGGTTTATGAAGAGAACATAAATGCAATGACATCTAGTGGATCCATGTGGTTTATGAAAAGAACACACATGCAATGACATCTAGTGGATCCATGTGGTTTATGAAGAAAACACACATGTAGTGACATCTAGTGGATCCATGTGGTTTATGAAAAGAACACACATAAAATGACATCAGTGGATCCATGTGGTTTATGAAAAGAACACCACATGCTGGAGTGACATCATTGCATGTGTTCTTTTCCAAAACCACAATGATGCACACTAATACACATACACATCCAATTACTCTAGTGGATCCATGTTGTTTATGAAAAGAACACACATGCAATGACATCTAGTGGATCCATGTAGTTTATGAAAATAACACACATGGAATTACCCTAGTGGATCCATGTGGTTTACGAAAAGGACACACATGCAATGACATCTAGTGGATCCATGTGGTTTATGAACAGAAGACACATGCAATGACATCTAGTGGATCCATGTGGTTTGTGAAAACAACACACATGTAATGACTCTAGGGGATCCATGTGGTTTATGAAAAGAACACAAATGCTAGAGTGGCATCATTGCATGTGTTCTTTTCCAACCAATACACTATCACACACACACTCAAGTGGGTGTGGTTATGGAGCATCTTTCAAACTGGCCTTAGAATACATGTTGCAGTTGAATCCCAGCATGCTGCTAGGGTTCCTGGACATGGTTGGACACCACATGCTGGAGTGGCATCATTGCATGTGTTTTTTCCTAAAACGACAATGATGCACACTAACACATACACACATCCAAGTAGGTGTGGTGATGTAGTATCTTTCAAACTGGTGGTAGAATGCATGCTGCAGTTGAATCCTAGCATGCTGCTAAGGTTCCTGGACATGTTTGGATACCACATGCTAGAGTGGCATCATTGCATGTGTTCTTCCCCAAAACCACAATGATGCACACTTATACACACGCATGAAATTACACTAGTGGATCCATTTGGTTATTGAAAAGAACACACATGCAATGACATCTAGTTGTTCCATGTGGTTTATGAAAAGAACATACATGCAATGACATCTAGTGGATCCATGTGGTTTATGAAGGAAACACACATGCAGTGAAATCTAGTCAATCCACGTGGTTTATGAAAAGAACACACATGGAATGATATCTAGTGGATCCATGTGGTTTATGAAGAGAACATAAATGCAATGACATCTAGTGGATCCATCTGGTTTATGAAAAGAACACACATGCAATGACATCTAGTGGGTCCATGTGGTTTATGAAGAAAACACACATGTAGTGACATCTAGTGGATCCATTTGGTTTATGAAAAGAACACACATAAAATGACATCAGTGGATCCATGTGGTTTATGAAAAGAACACCACATGCTGGAGTGACATCATTGCATGTGTTCTTTTCCAAAACCACAATGATGCACACTAATACACATACACATCCAATTACTCTAGTGGATCCATGTTGTTTATGAAAAGAACACACATGCAATGACATCTAGTGGATCCATGTAGTTTATGAAAATAACACACATGGAATTACCCTAGTGGATCCATGTGGTTTACGAAAAGGACACATATGCAATGACATCTAGTGGATCCATGAGGTTTATGAACAGAAGACACATGCAATGACATCTAGTGGATCCATGTGGTTTGTGAAAACAACACACATGTAATGACTCTAGCGGATCCATGTGGTTTATGAAAAGAACACAAATGCTAGAGTGGCATCATTGCATGTGTTCTTTTCCAAAACCACAATGATGCACACTTATACACACACACACACCCAAGTGGGTGTGGTGATGGAGCATCTTTCAAACTGGCCTTAGAATAAATGTTGCAGTTGAATCCCAGAAGGCTGCTAGGGTTCCTGGACATGGTTGGACACCACATGCTGGAGTGGCATCATTGCATGTGTTTTTTCCTAAAACCACAATGATGCACACTAACACATACACACATCCAAGTAGGTGTGGTGATGTAGTATCTTTCAAACTGGTGGTAGAATGCATGCTGCAGTTGAATCCTAGCATGCTGCTAAGGTTCCTGGAAATGTTTGGATACCACATGCTAGAGTGGCATCATTGCATGTGTTCTTCCCCAAAACCACAATGATGCACACTTATACACACGCATGAAATTACACTAGTGGATCCATTTGGTTTATGAAAAGAACACACGTGCAATGACATCTAGTTGTTCCATGTGGTTTATGAACAGAACATACATGCAATGACATCTAGTGGATCCATGTGGTTTATGAAGGAAACACACATGCAGTGAAATCTAGTCAATCCACGTGGTTTATGAAAAGAACACACATGGAATGATATCTAGTGGATCCATGTGGTTTATGAAGAGAACATAAATGCAATGACATCTAGTGGATCCATCTGGTTTATGAAAAGAACACACATGCAATGACATCTAGTGGGTCCATGTGGTTTATGAAGAAAACACACATGTAGTGACATCTAGTGGATCCACTTGGTTTATGAAAAGAACACACATAAAATGACATCAGTGGATCCATGTGGTTTATGAAAAGAACACCACATGATGGAGTGACATCATTGCATGTGTTCTTTTCCAAAACCACAATGATGCACACTAATACACATACACATCCAATTACTCTAGTGGATCCATGTTGTTTATGAAAAGAACACACATGCAATGACATCTAGTGGATCCATGTAGTTTATGAAAATAACACACATGGAATTACCCTAGTGGATCCATGTGGTTTACGAAAAGGACACAGATGCAATGACATCTAGTGGATCCATGTGGTATATGAACAGAAGACACATGCAATGACATCTAGTGGATCCATGTGGTTTATGAAAACAACACACATGTAATGACTCTAGGGGATCCATGTGGTTTATGAAAAGAACACAAATGCTAGAGTGGCATCATTGCATGTGTTCTTTTCCAAAACCATAATGATGCACACTTATCACACACACACTCAAGTGGGTGTGGTTATGGAGCATCTTTCAAACTGGCCTTAGAATGCATGTTGTAGTTGAATCCCAGCATGCTGCTAGGGTTCCTGGACATGGTTGGACACCACATGCTGGAGTGGCATCATTGCATGTGTTTTTTCCTAAAACCACAATGATGCACACTAACACATACACACATCCAATTAGGTGTGGTGATGTAGTATCTTTCAAACTGGTGGTAGAATGCATGCTGCAGTTGAATCCTAGCATGCTGCTAAGGTTCCTAGACATGTTTGGATACCACATGCTAGAGTGGCATCATTGCATGTGTTCTTCCCCAAAACCACAATGATGCACACTTATACACACGCATGAAATTACACTAGTGGATCCATTTTGTTTATGAAAAGAACACACATGCAATGACATCTAGTTGTGCCATGTGGTTTATGAAAAGAACATACATGCAATGACATCTAGTGGATCCATGTGGTTTATGAAGGAAACACACATGCAGTGAAATCTAGTCAATCCACGTGGTTTATGAAAAGAACACACATGGAATGATATCTAGTGGATCCATGTGGTTTATGAAGAGAACATAAATGCAATGACATCTAGTGGATCCATGTGGTTTATGAAAAGAACGCACATGCAATGACATCTAGTGGATCCATGTGGTTTATGAAGAAAACACACATGTAGTGACATCTAGTGGATCCATGTAGTTTATGAAAAGAACACACATAAAATGACATCAGTGGATCCATGTGGTTTATGAAAAGAACACCACATGCTGGAGTGACATCATTGCATGTGTTCTTTTCCAAAACCACAATGATGCACACTAATACACATACACATCCAATTACTCTAGTGGATCCATGTTGTTTATGAAAAGAACACACATGCAATGACATCTAGTGGATCCATGTAGTTTATGAAAATAACACACATGGAATTACCCTAGTGGATCCATGTGGTTTACGAAAAGGACACACATGCAATGACATCTAGTGGATCCATGTGGTTTATGAACAGAAGACACATGCAATGACATCTAGTGGATCCATGTGGTTTATGAAAACAACACACATGTAATGACTCTAGGGGATCCATGTGGTTTATGAAAAGAACACAAATGCTAGAGTGGCATCATTGCATGTGTTCTTTTCCAAAACCACAATGATGCACACTTATACACACACACACTCCAAGTGGGTGTGGTGATGGAGCATCTTTCAAACTGGCCTTAGAATGCATGTTGCAGTTGAATCCCAGCATGCTGCTAGGGTTCCTGGACATGGTTGGACACCACATGCTGGAGTGGCATCATTGCATGTGTTTTTTCCTAAAACCACAATGATGCACACTAACACATACACACATCCAAGTAGGTGTGGTGATGTAGTATCTTTCAAACTGGTGGTAGAATGCATGCTGCAGTTGAATCCTAGCATGCTGCTAAGGTTCCTGGACATGTTTGGATACCACATGCTAGAGTGGCATCATTGCATGTGTTCTTCCCCAAAACCACAATGATGCACACTTATACACACGCATGAAATTACACTAGTGGATCCATTTGGTTTATGAAAAGAACACACATGCAATGACATCTAGTTGTTCCATGTGGTTTATGAAAAGAACATACATGCAATGACATCTAGTGGATCCATGTGGTTTATGAAGGAAACACACATGCAGTGAAATCTAGTCAATCCACGTGGTTTATGAAAAGAACACACATGGAATGATATCTAGTGGATCCATGTGGTTTATGAAGAGAACATAAATGCAATGACATCTAGTGGATCCATCTGGTTTATGAAAAGAACACACATGCAATGACATCTAGTGGGTCCATGTGGTTTATGAAGAAAACACACATGTAGTTACATCTAGTGGATCCATTTGGTTTATGAAAAGAACACACATAAAATGACATCAGTGGATCCATGTGGTTTATGAAAAGAACACCACATGCTGGAGTGACATCATTGCATGTGTTCTTTTCCAAAACCACAATGATGCACACTAATACACATACACATCCAATTACTCTAGTGGATCCATGTTGTTTATGAAAAGAACACACATGCAATGACATCTAGTGGATCCATGTAGTTTATGAAAATAACACACATGGAATTACCCTAGTGGATCCATGTGGTTTACGAAAAGGACACATATGCAATGACATCTAGTGGATCCATGTGGTTTATGAACAGAAGACACATGCAATGACATCTAGTGGATCCATGTGGTTTATGAAAACAACACACATGTAATGACTCTAGGGGATCCATGTGGTTTATGAAAAGAACACAAATGCTAGAGTGGCATCATTGCATGTGTTCTTTTCCAAAACCATAATGATGCACACTTATACACACACACACCTCAAGTGGGTGTGGTTATGGAGCATCTTTCAAACTGGCCTTAGAATGCATGTTGCAGTTGAATCCCAGCATGCTGCTAGGGTTCCTGGACATGGTTGGACACCACATGCTGGAGTGGCATCATTGCATGTGTTTTTTCCTAAAACCACAATGATGCACACTAACACATACACACATCCAAGTAGGTGTGGTGATGTAGTATCTTTCAAACTGGTGGTAGAATGCATGCTGCAGTTGAATCCTAGCATGCTGCTAAGGTTCCTGGACATGTTTGGATACCACATGCTAGAGTGGCATCATTGCATGTGTTCTTCCCCAAAACCACAATGATGCACACTTATACACACGCATGAAATTACACTAGTGGATCCATTTGGTTTATGAAAAGAACACACATGCAATGACATCTAGTTGTTCCATGTGGTTTATGAAAAGAACATACATGCAATGACATCTAGTGGATCCATGTGGTTTATGAAGGAAACACACATGCAGTGAAATCTAGTCAATCCACGTGGTTTATGAAAAGAACACACATGGAATGATATCTAGTGGATCCATGTGGTTTATGAAGAGAACATAAATGCAATGACATCTAGTGGATCCATCTGGTTTATGAAAAGAACACACATGCAATGACATCTAGTGGGTCCATGTGGTTTATGAAGAAAACACACATGTAGTGACATCTAGTGGATCCATTTGGTTTATGAAAAGAACACACATAAAATGACATCAGTGGATCCATGTGGTTTATGAAAAGAACACCACATGCTGGAGTGACATCATTGCATGTGTTCTTTTCCAAAACCACAATGATGCACACTAATACACATACACATCCAATTACTCTAGTGGATCCATGTTGTTTATGAAAAGAACACACATGCAATGACATCTAGTGGATCCATGTAGTTTATGAAAATAACACACATGGAATTACCCTAGTGGATCCATGTGGTTTACGAAAAGGACACATATGCAATGACATCTAGTGGATCCATGTGGTTTATGAACAGAAGACACATGCAATGACATCTAGTGGATCCATGTGGTTTATGAAAACAACACACATGTAATGACTCTAGGGGATCCATGTGGTTTATGAAAAGAACACAAATGCTAGAGTGGCATCATTGCATGTGTTCTTTTCCAAAACCATAATGATGCACACTTATACACACACACACCTCAAGTGGGTGTGGTTATGGAGCATCTTTCAAACTGGCCTTAGAATGCATGTTGTAGTTGAATCCCAGCATGCTGCTAGGGTTCCTGGACATGGTTGGACACCACATGCTGGAGTGGCATCATTGCATGTGTTTTTTCCTAAAACCACAATGATGCACACTAACACATACACACATCCAAGTAGGTGTGGTGATGTAGTATCTTTCAAACTGGTGGTAGAATGCATGCTGCAGTTGAATCCTAGCATGCTGCTAAGGTTCCTAGACATGTTTGGATACCACATGCTAGAGTGGCATCATTGCATGTGTTCTTCCCCAAAACCACAATGATGCACACTTATACACACGCATGAAATTACACTAGTGGATCCATTTGGTTTATGAAAAGAACACACATGCAATGACATCTAGTTGTTCCATGTGGTTTATGAAAAGAACATACATGCAATGACATCTAGTGGATCCATGTGGTTTATGAAGGAAACACACATGCAGTGAAATCTAGTCAATCCACGTGGTTTATGAAAAGAACACACATGGAATGATATCTAGTGGATCCATGTGGTTTATGAAGAGAACATAAATGCAATGACATCTAGTGGATCCATCTGGTTTATGAAAAGAACACACATGCAATGACATCTAGTGGGTCCATGTGGTTTATGAAGAAAACACACATGTAGTGACATCTAGTGGATCCATTTGGTTTATGAAAAGAACACACATAAAATGACATCAGTGGATCCATGTGGTTTATGAAAAGAACACCACATGCTGGAGTGACATCATTGCATGTGTTCTTTTCCAAAACCACAATGATGCACACTAATACACATACACATCCAATTACTCTAGTGGATCCATGTTGTTATGAAAAGAACACACATGCAATGACATCTAGTGGATCCATGTAGTTTATGAAAATAACACACATGGAATTACCCTAGTGGATCCATGTGGTTTACGAAAAGGACACATATGCAATGACATCTAGTGGATCCATGTGGTTTATGAACAGAAGACACATGCAATGACATCTAGTGGATCCATGTGGTTTATGAAAACAACACACATGTAATGACTCTAGGGGATCCATGTGGTTTATGAAAAGAACACAAATGCTAGAGTGGCATCATTGCATGTGTTCTTTTCCAAAACCATAATGATGCACACTTATACACACACACACTCAAGTGGGTGTGGTTATGGAGCATCTTTCAAACTGGCCTTAGAATGCATGTTGTAGTTGAATCCCAGCATGCTGCTAGGGTTCCTGGACATGGTTGGACACCACATGCTGGAGTGGCATCATTGCATGTGTTTTTTCCTAAAACCACAATGATGCACACTAACACATACACACATCCAAGTAGGTGTGGTGATGTAGTATCTTTCAAACTGGTGGTAGAATGCATGCTGCAGCTGAATCCTAGCATGCTGCTAAGTTTCCTAGACATGTTTGGATACCACATGCTAGAGTGGCATCATTGCATCTGTTCTTCCCCAAAACCACAATGATGCACACTTATACACACGCATGAAATTACACTAGTGGATCCATTTGGTTTATGAAAAGAACACACATGCAATGACATCTAGTTGTTCCATGTGGTTTATGAAAAGAACATACATGCAATGACATCTAGTGGATCCATGTGGTTTATGAAGGAAACACACATGCAGTGAAATCTAGTCAATCCACGTGGTTTATGAAAAGAACACACATGGAATGATATCTAGTGGATCCATGTGGTTTATGAAGAGAACATAAATGCAATGACATCTAGTGGATCCATCTGGTTTATGAAAAGAACACACATGCAATGACATCTAGTGGGTCCATGTGGTTTATGAAGAAAACACACATGTAGTGACATCTAGTGGATCCATTTGGTTTATGAAAAGAACACACATAAAATGACATCAGTGGATCCATGTGGTTTATGAAAAGAACACCACATGCTGGAGTGACATCATTGCATGTGTTCTTTTCCAAAACCACAATGATGCACACTAATACACATACACATCCAATTACTCTAGTGGATCCATGTTGTTTATGAAAAGAACACACATGCAATGACATCTAGTGGATCCATGTAGTTTATGAAAATAACACACATGGAATTACCCTAGTGGATCCATGTGGTTTACGAAAAGGACACATATGCAATGACATCTAGTGGATCCATGTGGTTTATGAACAGAAGACACATGCAATGACATCTAGTGGATCCATGTGGTTTATGAAAACAACACACATGTAATGACTCTAGGGGATCCATGTGGTTTATGAAAAGAACACAAATGCTAGAGTGGCATCATTGCATGTGTTCTTTTCCAAAACCATAATGATGCACACTTATACACACACACACTCAAGTGGGTGTGGTTATGGAGCATCTTTCAAACTGGCCTTAGAATGCATGTTGTAGTTGAATCCCAGCATGCTGCTAGGGTTCCTGGACATGGTTGGACACCACATGCTGGAGTGGCATCATTGCATGTGTTTTTTCCTAAAACCACAATGGATGCACACTAACACATACACACATCCAAGTAGGTGTGGTGATGTAGTATCTTTCAAACTGGTGGTAGAATGCATGCTGCAGTTGAATCCTAGCATGCTGCTAAGGTTCCTGGACATGTTTGGATACCACATGCTAGAGTGGCATCATTGCATGTGTTCTTCCCCAAAACCACAATGATGCACACGTATACACACGCATGAAATTACACTAGTGGATCCATTTGGTTTATGAAAAGAACACACATGCAATGACATCTAGTTGTTCCATGTGGTTTATGAAAAGAACATACATGCAATGACATCTAGTGGATCCATGTGGTTTATGAAGGAAACACACATGCAGTGAAATCTAGTCAATCCACGTGGTTTATGAAAGAACACACATGGAATGATATCTAGTGGATCCATGTGGTTTATGAAGAGAACATAAATGCAATGACATCTAGTGGATCCATCTGGTTTATGAAAAGAACACACATGCAATGACATCTAGTGGTCCATGTGGTTTATGAAGAAAAACACACATGTAGTGACATCTAGTGGATCCACTTGGTTTATGAAAAGAACACACATAAAATGACATCAGTGGATCCATGTGGTTTATGAAAAGAACACCACATGCTGGAGTGACATCATTGCATGTGGTTCTTTTTCCAAACCACAATGATGCACACTAATACACATACACATCCAATTACTCTAGTGGATCCATGTTGTTTATGAAAAGAACACACATGCAATGACATCTAGTGGATCCATGTAGTTTATGAAATAACACACATGGAATTACCCTAGTGGATCCATGTGGTTTACGAAAAGGACACAGATGCAATGACATCTAGTGGATCCATGTGGTTATGAACAGAAGACACATGCAATGACATCTAGTGGATCCATGTGGTTTATGAAAACAACACACATGTAATGACTCTAGGGGATCCGATGTGGTTTATGAAAGAACACAAATGCTAGAGTGGCATCATTGCATGTGTTCTTTTCCAAAACCATAATGATGCACACTTATACACACACACACTCAAGTGGGTTGTGGTTATGGAGCATCTTTCAAACTGGCCTTAGAATGCATGTTGTAGTTGAATATCCCAGCATGCTGCTAGGGTTCCTGGACATGGTTGGACACCCACATGCTGGAGTGGCATCATTGCATGTGTTTTTTTCCTAAAACCACAATGATGCACACTAACACATACACACATCCATTAGGTGTGGTGATGTAGTATCTTTCAAACTGGTGGTAGGAATGCATGCTGCAGTTGAATCCTAGCATGCTGCTAAGTTCCTAGACATGTTGGATACCACAATGCTAGAGTGGCATCATTGCATGTGTTCTTCCCCAAAACCACAATGATGCACACTTATACACACGCATGAAATTACACTAGTGGATCCATTTTGTTATGAAAAGAACAAACATGCAATGACATCTAGTGTTCCATGTGGTTTATGAAAAGAACATACATGCAATGACATCTAGTGGATCCATGTGGTTTATGAAGGAAACACACATCCAGTGAAATCTAGTCATCCACGTGGTTTATGAAAGAACACACATGGAATGATATCTAGTGGATCCATGTGGTTTATGAAGAGAACGTAAATGCAATGACATCTATAGTGGATCCATGTGGTTTATGAAAAAGAAAACACATGCAATGACATCTAGTGGATCCATGTGGTTTATGAAGAAAACACACATGTAGTGACATCTAGTGGATCCATGTGGTTTATGAAAAGAACACACATAAAATGACATCAGTGGATCCATGTGGTTTATGAAAGAAACACCACATTCTGGAGTGACATCATTGCATGTGTTCTTTTCCAAAACCACAATGATGCACACTAATACACATACACATCCAATTAACGCTAGTGGATCCATGTTGTTTATGAAAAGAACAGACCATGCAATGACATCTAGTGGATCCATGTAGTTTATGATGAAATAACACACATGGAATTACCCTAGTGGATCCATGTGGTTTACGAAAAGGACACATATGCAATGACATCTAGTGGATCCATGTGGTTTATGAACAGAAGACACATGCAATGACATCTAGTGGATCCATGTGGTTTATGAAAACAACACACATGTAATGACTCTAGGGGATCCATGTGGTTTATGAAAAGAACACAAATGCTAGAGTGGCATCATTGCATGTGTTCTTTTCCAAAACCACAATGATGTGGGTTGGTTATGGAGCATCTTTCAAACTGGCCTTAGAATGCATGTTGCAGTTGAATCCCAGCATGCTGCTAGGGTTCCTGGACATGGTTGGACACCACATGCTGGAGTGGCATCATTGCATGTGTTTTTTCCTAAAACCACAATGATGCACACTAACACATACACACATCCAAGTAGGTGTGGGTGATGTAGTATCTTTCAAACTGGTGGTAGAATGCATGCTGCAGTTGAATCCTAGCATGCTGCTAAGGTTCCTGGACATGTTTGGATACCACATGCTAGAGTGGCATCATTGCATGTGTTCTTCCCCAAAACCACAATGATGCACACTTATACCACGCATGAAATTACACTAGTGGATCCATTTGGTTTATGGAAAGAACACACATGCAATGACATCTAGTGTTCCATGTGGTTTATGAAAAGAACATACATGCAATGACATCTAGTGGATCCATGTGGTTTATGAAGGAAACACACATGCAGTGAAATCTAGTCATCCACGTGGTTTATGAAAAGAACACACATGGAATGATATCTAGTGGATCCATGTGGGTTTATGAAGAGAACATAAATGCAATGACATCTAGTGGATCCATCTGGTTATGAAAAGAACACACATGCAATGACATCTAGTGGGTCCATGTGGTTTATGAAGAAAACACACATGTAGTGACATCTAGTGGATCCATTTGGTTATGAAAAGAACACACATAAAATGACATCAGTGATCCATGTGTTTATGAAAAGAACACACATGCTGAGTGACATCCATTGCAATGTGTTCTTTTCCAAAACCACAATGATGCACACTAATACACATACACATCCAATTACTCTAGTGGATCCATGTTGTTTATGAAAAGAACACACATGCAATGACAATCTAGTTGGATCCATGTAGTTTATGAAATAACACACATGGAATTACCCTAGTGGATCCATGTGGTTT
>CAJUXJ010000316.1:0-56926 GCA_910589775.1 Avena eriantha
ACACATGCAATGACAATGGTGGATCGATATGTGGTCTGTGAAAAGAACACACATGCAATTACGCTGGTGGATCCATATGTGGTCTGTGAAAAGAACACACATGAAATGACACTAGTGGATCCATATGTGGTCTGTGAAAAGAACACACATATAATGACACTAGTGGATCCGTATATGGTCTGTCAAAAGAATAGACATGCAATGACACTAGAGGATCCATATGTGGTCTGTGAAAAGAACACACATAGAATAAACCTGGTGGATCAATATGTGGTCTGTGAAAACAACAGACATGTAATGACTCTTGTTGTGGTTAATGAAAGAACACACATGCAATGACACTGGTGGATCCATATATGTTCTGTGAAAAGAACATACATGCAATGACATTGGTGGATCCATATGTGGTATGTGAAAAGAACAGACATGCAAAGACACTAGTGGATCCATATGTGGTTTGTGAAAGAACACACATGCAATGACACTGGTTGATCCATATGTGGTCTGTGAAAAGAACACACATGAAATGACACACGTGGATGCATATGTGGTATGTGAAAAGAATACACATGCAATGACTGGTGGATCCATATGTGGTCTGTGAAAAGAAGACACATGCAATGACACTGGTTGATCCATATGTGTTCTGTGGAAAGAATACACATGAAATGACACTCCTTGATCCATATGTGGTTTGTGAAAAGAACACACATGCAATGACTCTGGTCGATCCATATGTGGTCTGTGAAAATAACACACATGCAATGATACTGGTGGATCCATATGTGGTCTGTGAAAAGAACACACATGCAATGACACTGGTGGATCCATATATGTTCTATGAAAAGAACATACATGCAATTACATTGGTGGATCCATATGTGGTATGTGAAAAGAACACACATGCAAAGACACTAGTGGATCCATATGTGGTTTGTGCAAAGAACACACATGCAATGACACTAGTTGATCCATATGTCGTCTGTGAAAAGAAGACACATGAAATGACACGGGTTGATCCATATGTGGTTTCTGAAAAAGAACACACATGCAATGACACTGGTTGATCCATATGTGGTCTGTGAAAAGAACACACATGCAATGACACTGGTGGATCCATATATGTTCTATGAAAAGAACATACATGCAATGACATTGGTGGATCCATATGTGGTCTGTGAAAAGAACACACATGCAAAGACACTAGTGGATCCATATATGGTATGTGAAAAGAATACACATGCAATGACTCTTGTGGATCCATATGTGGTCTGTGAAAAGAACACACATGCAATGACACTGGTTGATCCATATGTGGTCTTTGAAAAGAATACACATGAAATGACACTCGTTGATCCATATGTGGTATTTGAAAAGAACACCCATGCAATGACTCTGGTCGATCCATATGTGGTCTATGAAAAGAACACACATGCAATGACACCGGTGGATCCATATGTGGTATATGAAAATTACACACATGTAATGACACTGGTGGATCCATATGTGGTTTGTGAAAAGAACACACATGCAATGACACTGGTGGATCCATATGTGGTATGTGAAAAGAACACACATGCAATCACACTGGTGGATCCATATGTGGTTTGTGAAAAGAACACACATGCAATGAACTCTGGTGGATCCGTATGGGGTCTGTGAAAAGAACACACATGCAATGACACTGATGGATACATATGTGGTCTCTGAAAAGAACACACCAGCAATGGACTCTGGTGGATCCATATGTGGTATGTGAAAAGAAAAAAAATTCAATGACACGGGTGGATCCATATATGGTTTGTGAAAAGAAAACACATGTAATGACAATGGTGGTTCCAAATGTGGTTTGTGAAAAGAACACACATGCAATGACACTGGTGGATCCATATGTGGTCTGTGAAAAGAACAAACATTTCAATGACACTAGTGGATACATATATGGTATGTGAAAGAACACACATGCAATGACACTGGTGGATCAATATGTGGTCTGTGAAAAGAACACACATACAATGACAATGGTGATTCGATATGTGCTCTGTGAAAAGAACACACATGCAATGACAATGGTGGATCGATATGTGGTCTGTGAAAAGAACACACATGCAATGACGCTGATGGATCCATATGTGGTCTGTGAAAAGAACACACATGAAATGACACTGGTGGATCCATATGTGGTCTGTGAAAAGAACACACATATAATGACACTAGTGGATCCGTATATGGTCTGTGAAAAGAATAGACATGCAACGACACTAGAGGATCCATATGTGGTTTGTGAAAAGAACACACATGCAATGACACTGGTTGATCCATATGTGGTCTGTGAAAAGAACACACATGAAATGACACTCGTGGATGCATATGTGGTATGTGAAAATAATACACATGCAATGACTGGTGGATCCATATGTGGTCTGTGAAAAGAAGACACATGCAATGACACTGGTTGATCCATATGTGTTCTGTGAAAAGAATACACATGAAATGACACTCCTTGATCCATATGTGGTTTGTGAAAAGAACACACATGCAATGACTCTGGTCGATCCATATGTGGTCTGTGAAAAGAACACACATGCAATGACACTAGTGGATCCATATGTGGTCTGTGAAAAGAACACACATGCAATGACGCTGGTGGATCCATATATGTTCTATGAAAAGAACATACATGCAATTACATTGGTGGATCCATATGTGGTATGTGAAAAGAACACACATGCAAAGACACTAGTGGATCCATATGTGGTTTGTGCAAAGAACACACATGCAATGATACTAGTTGATCCATATGTGGTCTGTGAAAAGAAGACACATGAAATGACACGGGTTGATCCATATGTAGTTTGTGAAAAGAACACACATGCAATGACACTGGTTGATCCATATGTGGTCTGTGAAAAGAACACACATGCAATGACACTGGTGGATCCATATATGTTCTATGAAAAGAACATACATGCAATGACATTGGTGGATCCATATGTGGTCTGTGAAAAGAACACACATGAAAAGACACTAGTGGATCCATATATGGTATGTGAAAAGAATACACATGCAATGACTCTGGTGGATCCATATGTGGTCTGTGAAAAGAACACACATGCAATGACACTGGTTGATCCATATGTGGTCTGTGAAAAGAATACACATGAAATGACACTCGTCGATCCATATGTGGTATGTGAAAAGAACACACATGCAATGACACTGGTGGATCCATATGTGGTCTGTGAAAAGAACACACATGCATTGACACTGGTGGATCCATATATGTTCTGTGAAAAGAACATACATGCAATTACATTGGTGGATCCATATGTGGTATGTGAAAAGAACACACATGCAAAGACACTAGTGGATCCATATGTGGTTTTCGAAAAGAACACACATGCAATGACACTATTTGATCCATATATGGTCTGTGAAAAGAAGACACATGAAATGACACGGGTTGATCCATATGTGGTTTGTGAAAAGAACACACATGCAATGACACTGGTTGATCCATATGTGGTCTATGAAAAGAACACACATCCAATGACACTGGTAGATCCATATATGTTCTATGAAAAGAACATACATGCAATGACATTGGTGGATCCCTATGTGGTCTTTGAAAAGAATACACATGCAAAGACACTAGTGGATCCATATGTGGTATGTGAAAACAATACACATGCAATGACTCTGGTGGATCCATATGTGGTCTGTGAAAAGATCACACATGCAATGACACTGGTTGATCCATATGTGGTCTGTGAAAAGAACACACATGCAATGACACTGGTGGATCCATATATGTTCTGTGAAAAGAACATACATGCAATTACATTGGTGGATCCATATGTGGTATGTGAAAAGAACACACATGCAAAGACACTAGTGGATCCATATGTGGTTTGTGCAAAGAACACACATGCAATGACACTAGTTGATCCATATGTGGTCTGTGAAAAGAAGACACATGAAATGACACGGGTTGATCCATATGTGGTTTGTGAAAAGAACACACATGCAATGACACTGGTTGATCCATATGTGGTCTGTGAAAGAACACACATGCAATGACACTGGTGGATCCATATATGTTCTATGAAAAGAACATACATGCAATGCCATTGGTGGATCCATATGTGGTCTGTGAAAAGAACACACATGCAAAGACACTAGTGGATCCATATATGGTATGTGAAAAGAATACACATGCAATGACTCTTGTGGATCCATATGTGGTCTGTGAAAAGAACACACATGCAATGACACTGGTTGATCCATATGTGGTCTGTGAAAAGAATACACATGAAATGACACTCGTTGATCCATATGTGGTATGTGAAAAGAACACCCATGCAATGACTCTGGTCGATCCATATGTGGTCTGTGAAAAGAACACACATGCAATGACACCGGTGGATCCATATGTGGTATATGAAAAGAACACACATGTAATGACACTGGTGGATCCATATGTGGTCTGTGAAAAGAACACACATGCAATGACACTGGTGGATCCATATGTGGTATGTGAAAAGAACACACATGCAATCACACTGGTGGATCCATATGTGGTTTGTGAAAAGAACACACATGCAATGAACTCTGGTGGATCCATATGGGGTCTGTGAAAGAACACACATGCAATGACACTGATGGATACATATGTGGTCTCTGAAAAGAACACACCAGCAATGGACTCTGGTGGATCCATATGTGGTATGTGAAAAGAAAAAAATTTCAATGACACGGGTGGATCCATATATGGTTTGTGAAAAGAAAACACATGTAATGACAATGGCGGTTCCAAATGTGGTTTGTGAAAAGAACACACATGCAATGACACTGGTGGATCCATATGTGGTCTGTGAAAAGAACAAACATTTCAATGACACTAGTGGATACATATATGGTATGTGAAAGAACACACATGCAATGACACTGGTGGATCAATATGTGGTCTGTGAAAAGAACACACATACAATGACAATGGTGATTCGATATGTGCTCTGTGAAAAGAACACACATGCAATGACAATGGTGGATCGATATGTGGTCTGTGAAAAGAACACACATGCAATGACGCTGGTGGATCCATATGTGGTCTGTGAAAAGAACACACATGAAATGACACTGGTGGATCCATATGTGGTCTATGAAAAGAACACACATATAATGACACTAGTCTATCCGTATATGGTCTGTGAAAATAATAGACATGCAACGACACTAGAGGATCCATATGTGGTCCGTGAAAAAACACACATACAATAAACCTGGTGGATCAATATGTGGTCTGTGAAAAGAACAGACATGTAATGACTCTAGTTGTGGTTAATGAAAAGAACACACATGCAATGAACTCTGGTAGATTCATATGTGGTCTGTGAAAAGAACACACATGCAATGACACTGGTGGATCCATATATGTTCTGTGAAAAGAACATACATGCAATGACATTGGTGGATCCATATGTGGTATGTGAAAAGAATAGACATGCAAAGACACTAGTGGATCCATATGTGGTTTGTGAAAAGAACACACATGCAATGACACTGGTTGATCTATATGTGGTCTGTGAAAAGAACACACATGAAATGACACTCGTGGATGCATATGTGGTATGTGAAAAGAATACACATGCAATGACTGGTGGATCCATATGTGGTCTTTGAAAAGAAGACACATGCAATGACACTGGTTGATCCATATGTGTTCTGTGAAAATAATACACATGAAATGACACTCCTTGATCCATATGTGGTTTGTGAAAAGAACACACATGCAATGACTCTGGTCGATCCATATGTGGTCTGTGAAAAGAACACACATGCAATGACACTAGTGGATCCATATGTGGTCTGTGAAAAGAACACACATGCAATGACACTGGTGGATCCATATATGTTCTATGAAAAGAACATACATGCAATTACATTGGTGGATCCATATGTGGTATGTGAAAATAACACACATGCAAAGACACTAGTGGATCCATATGTGGTTTGTGCAAAGAACACACATGCAATGACACTAGTTGATCCATATGTGGTCTGTGAAAAGAAGACACATGAAATGACATGGGTTGATCCATATGTAGTTTGTGAAAAGAACACACATGCAATGACACTGGTTGATCCATATGTGGTCTGTGAAAAGAACACACATGCAATGACACTGGTGGATCCATATATGTTCTATGAAAAGAACATAGATGCAATGACATTGGTGGATCCATATGTGGTCTGTGAAAAGAACACACATGAAAATACACTAGTGGATCCATATATGGTATGTGAAAAGAATACACATGCAATGACTCTGGTGGATCCATATGTGGTCTGTGAAAAGAACACACATGCAATGACACTGGTTGATCCATATGTGGTCTGTGAAAAGAATACACATGAAATGACACTCGTCGATCCATATGTGGTATGTGAAAAGAACACACATGCAATGACACTGGTGGATCCATATGTGGTCTGTGAAAAGAACACACATGCATTGACACTGGTGGATCCATATATGTTCTGTGAAAAGAACATACATGCAATTACATTGGTGGATCCATATGTGGTATGTGAAAAGAACACACATGCAAAGACACTAGTGGATCCATATGTGGTTTTCGAAAAGAACACACATGCAATGACACTAGTTGATCCATATATAGTCTGTGAAAAGAAGACACATGAAATGACATGGGTTGATCCATATGTGGTTTGTGAAAAGAACACACATGCAATGACACTGGTTGATCCATATGTGGTCTATGAAAAGAACACACATGCAATGACACTGGTGGATCCATATATGTTCTATGAAAAGAACATACATGCAATGACATTGGTGGATCCCTATGTGGTCTTTGAAAAGAACACACATGCAAAGACACTAGTGGATCCATATGTGGTATGTGAAAAGAATACACATGCAATGACTCTGGTGGATCCATATGTGGTCTGTGAAAAGAACACACATGCAATGACACTGGTTGATCCATATGTGGTCTGTGAAAAGAATACACATGAAATGACACTCGTTGATCCATATGTGGTATGTGAAAAGAACATACATGCAATGACTCTGGTCGATCCATATGTGGTCTGTGAAAACAACACACATGCAATGACACTGGTGGCCTGAAATGTGGTTTCTTCAAAGAACCCACATGCAATGACATTAGTGGATCCATATGTGGTATGTTAAAAGAACACACATGCAATGACAATGATGGTTCCAAATGTGGTTTGTGAAAAGAACACACATGCAATGACACTTGTGGATCCATATTCGGTCGGTGAAAAGAACACACATGCAATGACACTTATGGATCCGTATGTGGTCTATGAAAAGAACACACATGCAATGCCAATGGTGGTTCCATATGTGGTTTGTGAAAAGAACAGACATGCAATGAAACTGTGGATCCATATGTGGTCTGTGAAAATAACACACATGCAATGACACTGGTGGATCGATATGTGGTCTGTGAAAAGAACACACATGCAATGAACTCAGGTGGATCCATATGGGGTCTGTGAAAAGAACACACATGCAATGACACTGGTGGATACATATGTGGTCTCTGAAAAGAACACACCAGCAATGGACTCTGGTGGATCCATATGTGGTATGTGAAAAGAACACAGATGCAATGACACAGGTGGATGCATATGTGGTCTGTGAAAATAACACACATGTAATGACAATGGTGGTTCCAAATGTGGTTTGTGAAAAGAACACACATGCAATGACACTGGTGGATCCATATGTGGTATGTGAAAAGAACAAACATTTCAATGACACTGGTGGATCCATTTGTGGTTTGTGAAAAGAAGACACATGCAATGACAATGGTCGTTCGAAATGTGGTTTGTGAAAACAACACACATGCAATGACATTGGTGGATCCATATGTGGTATGTGAAAAGAACAAACATTTCAATGACACTAGTGGATCCATATATGGTTTGTGAAAATAACGCACATGCAATGAACTCTGGTGGTTCCATATGTGGTCTGTAAAAAGAACAGACTTGCAATGACACTGGTGGATCCATATGTGGTCTGTGAAAAGAACAAACTTTTCAATGACACTGCTGGATCTATATATGGTGTATGAAAGAACACACATGCAATGACACTGGTGGATCCATATGTGGTCTATGAAAAGAACACACATGCAATGACACTGGTGGTTCGAGATGTGATCTATGAATAGAACACACTTGCAATGACAATGGTGGATACATATGTGGTATGTGAAAAGAACACACATGCAATGACTCTAGTGGATAAATATGTGGTCTGTGAAAAGAACACACATGCAATGACACTGGTGGATCCATATGTGGTCTATGAAAAGAACACACATATAATGACACTGGTGGATCCATATGTGGTCTGTGAAAAGAACATACATGCAATGACACAGGTGGATCCATATGTGCTCTGTGAAAAGAACACGCATACAATGACACTGGTGGATCCATATGTGGTCTGTGAAAAGAACAGACATGTAATGACTCTAGCTGTGGTTATTGAAAAGAACACACATGCAATGAACTCTGGTGGATCCATATGTGGTATGTGAAAATAAAACACATGCAAACACTGGTGGATCCATATGTGGTCCGTGAAAAGAACAAACATTTCAATGACACTTGTGGATAAATATATGGTTTGTGAAAAGAACACTAATGCAATGACATTGGTGGATCCGTATGTGGTCTGTGAAAAGAACACACATGCAGTGACAATGGTGGTTCCATATGTGGTATGTGAAAAGAACACACATGCAATGACAATGGTGGATCCATATGTGGTCTGTGAAAAGAACACACATGCAATGACAATGGTGGATCCATATGTGGTCTGTGAAAAGAACACACATGCAATGACACTAGTTGATCCATATGTGGTCTGTGAAAAGAACACACATGAAATGACACTTGTGGATCCATATGTGGTTTGTGAAAAGAACACACATGTAATGACACTAGTGGATCCATATGTGGTATATGAAAAGAACACACATGCAATGTCACTGGTGGATGCATATGTGGTATGTGAAAAGAACACACATGCAATGACAATGTTGGTTCCAAATGTGGTTTGTGAAAAGAAAAAACTTCCCATGACACTAGTGGATCCATATGTGGTATGTGAAAAGAACAAACATTTCAATGACACTGGTGGATCCATATATGGTTTGTGAAAAGAACACAAATGCAATGAACTCTGGTGGTTCCATATGTGGTCTGTGAAAAGAACAGGCATGCAATGACACTGGTGGATCCATATGTGGTCTATGAAAAGAACAAACATTTCAATGACACTTGTGGATCCATATATGGTCTGTGAAAGAACACACATGCAATGACACTGGTGGATCCATATGTGGTCTATGAAATGAACACGCATACAATGACAATGGTGGTTCGATTTGTGGTTTGTGAAAAGAACACACATACAATGACAATGGTGGATCCATATGTGGTCTGTGAAAAGAACACACATGCAATGACGCTGGTGGATCCATATGTGGTCTGTGAAAAGAACACACATGAAATGACACTGGTGGATCCATATGTGGTATGTGAAAAGAACACACATATAATGACACTGGTGGATCCATATGTGGTCTGTGAAAATAATAGACATGCAATGACACTGGTGGATCCATATGTGGTTTGTGAAAAGAACACACATGCAATGACACTTGTGGATCCAAATGTGGTTTCTGAAAAGAACACACATGCAATGACATTGGTGGATCCATATGTGGTATGTGAAAAGAACACACATGCAATGATACTGGTGGATCCATATTCGGTCTGTGAAAAGAACACACAGGCAATGGCACTAATGGATCCATATGTGGTCTATGGAAAGAACACACATGCAATGACAATGGTGGTTCCATATGTGGTTTGTGAGAACAGCAGACATGCAATGACACTGGTGGATCCATATGTGGTATGTGAAAATAACACACATGCAATGACACTGGTGGATCCATTTGTGGTCTGTGAAAAGAATAGACATGCAATGACACTGGTGGATCCATATGTGGTCTATGAAAAGAACACACATGCAATGACACTGGTGGATCCAAATGTGGTTTCTGAAAAGAACACACATGCAATGACATTGGTGGATCCATATGTGGTCCATGAAAAGAACTCACGTGCAATGACAATGGTGGTTCCAAATGTGGTATGTGAAAAGAACACACATGCAATGACACTAGTGGATCCATATTCGGTTTATGAAAAGAACACACATGCAATGACACTGATGGATCCATATGTGGTCTATGAAAAGAACACACATGCAATGACAATGGTGGTTCCATATGTGGTTTGTGAAAAGAACAGACATGGAATGACACTTGTGGATCCATATGTGGTCTGTGAAAATAACACACATGCAATGACACTGGTGGATCGATATGTGGTCTGTGAAAAGAACACACATGCAATTACAATGGTGGTTCCATATGTGGTTATTGAAAAGAATAGACATGGAATGACAATGGTGGTTCCATATGTGGTCTATTAAAAGAATAGACGTGCAATGACACTGGTGGATCCATATGTGGTCTGTGAAAAGAACACACATGCAATGACACTAGTGGATCCATATGTGGTCTGTGAAAACAACACACATGCAATTACAATGGTGGTTCCAAATGTGGTTTGTGAAAAGAACACACATGCAATGACACTGGTGGGTCCATATGTGGTATGTGAAAAGAACAAACATTTCAATGACACTGGTGGTTCCATATATCATTCGTGAAAATAACACACATGCAATGAACACTGGTGGATCCATATGTGGTCTGTGAAAAGAATAGAATTGTAATGACTCTAGTTGTGGTTAATGAAAAGAACACACATGCAATGAACTCTGGTGGATCCATATGTGGTTTGTGAAAATAACACACATGCAATGACACTGGTGGATCCATATGTGGTCCGTGAAAAGAACAAACATTTAAATGACACTGGTGGATCCATATATGGTCTGTGAAAAGAACACACATGCAATGACATAGGAGGATCCATATGTGGTCTGTGAAAAGAACACACATGCAATGACAATGGTGGATGCATATGTGGTTTGTGAAAAGAACACACATGCAATGACACAGGTTGATCCATATGTGGTGTGTGAAAAGAACACACATGTTGGGGGGATACCCCGGGTAGGGTCACGCGAGGGTATAAAGGCCGAGTTAGCCGAGGTACGGCAAGGTCAAAGCAAGTGTTGGCCGAGTCACCTCCAGGAAGGCCGAATCACGGAGTAACCCGGACCAGTGGATGTCCGCCTAACTGGGTCTCAACCGACTTATGTCGTATGTCGGTAAGATGTATCTAACTTATATGCAGGTACAAGTGTGGCCGGATCAACTAGATATGATCCGGGTTATATCAAGCTTGTAAGAGAAGGAAGGTATCTCGCTGGTCAAAGGGTGACCACTGTGTGCAGAGCGTGAGCGAAGCAGACAGAGGCTAGGACCACCGAGGCGTGGCTGACAAAGGTGACGATGCTTGTGTCGGATGATGCGGGTGCCGCAGAGGCTCACGTAGCCTCTGCATGGATGACGCTAGGAAAAAGTGACCCGGTCGGTTTAATATTTTGGGAGGAGGCATATTCCAAGGAATATGCCTCCACGTATGCCCTAACTAGAGACCTGGCTACCCCTATATAAGGAGGGCTAGGGCCTCTGTAGAAAGGGTTGATCTGAAGTGGGTTGTGGTTTACTAGGGTGTTCCTGAGGGCAGGCTAGTTGTGAGAGTAAGAGATTTCTTCTTCCTCCTCTCCCCAATACAGCTCAAGGAGCACTTGTAAACTGAGAAAGTGAATCGAATACAAAGTAACTGTGTGTGGAATCACCACACTATCCCTCCCTGGATTCCCCTAGTGCATTTAGTCCCCACCTTTAGCCTATCCATGGCATCTGCCGTGACACCACCACGACAGTTGGCGCCTACCGTGGGGCTAGCGGCGCTAGCAGGGGTGAAGATCCGGACGGGAAACTTCATCGGCACCGGCGAACGCATCGTCTCCATGCTTGTTTAGCGCTTTGGGGCACTGGGCTTCGTCAGCGACAACGCTGGCTGCTTCAGCAAGCGTCATCTCCCGCGCAACGGCCTCTTCGTCAAGCTTGGCGCGTACAAGATCTACGTTGCTGTCGATGTGTCGTGCACTCATCCGTGGCACGTCGTCGAAGGAGGGAGCCACCCCCTTAGTGCGGCTCGTGGGGCGCGTATCACTCGCTCCTCAGACCACGCCGAGGTGATGATGACCGCACCTGGCGGCACCAGATCCGGAGGTAACACCTAAGGCACTATAGCATCCCATCTGTCTATCATCTGTAATGCTACATGGTCTAATAATAAAATGCTACTTCCTACATATATTTGTTGCATCATAATTATATCATGCTCATGTCATCATGCCACCTTGCATTTGAGCATCATATAAAACCCTTTTTATTTTGGGTCTTGTCTCATATGCATTTATAAATTGTATTTGGTTCTTGATAAATGCTTGGTGCCGAAGTTGAGTTGGGGGCATATCTTTTAGTTAACTCCACCACCTTTTCTTGTCACCACCCCATAATTCCACCATTCAACTATATGTGAGCTTTGCATTTTATTGGGTTTACCTCTAGCTCATGTGGGTTGGGATGGATCCACTTCTAGTTACACATGCTTCCCTATATGCTTCATGTTGTTTTCACATTGTTGATATGTGGAGAGCCACATGGACACCTTTGCATGCAAGTGGATAGTTTCACTTGCTCTATCTTCCATATGGTTTGTTCTGGGAATAATTGAGCATGGTTTAAATATAATAGTGGCCTAATGATCTTCTAGTGGGACATACACACTAGCATGGCCTATTATATTCATTTATGCTTAAATCCACCCTTACCATATTTTAGCAAGCTTGTAGCTTATGTGGTGGTCTTTATTCAAGTATGGATGTGCATGGGGGTAATAGATGCCCATAGGTATATGTAGTTGTTTTCACAACTAATGAATGTGGCAATTATTCTTCATGCATGGCCCATGCAAGGCCTCACCTGCTCTTCTATTTTGGTTTCTTTGGGAATATTTGGGTGGAGTTTGTTTGAACTCAATTGAAACAAATACACCAAATAAATGCTTATTCTTTCTCTTGTCCTCCACCTTGCAACTCTTTGAGTGGTTTTCTCTTTGAGAAGCATACATGGGATGGATATTTTGTTTTCACAAAATGACATCATGTGCATGCCACATGCAAGATCATCTTTTCTTCCACCTCTCTCTCCTTTGGTCCTTTCATTTTCTCCCTTTGTCTTAATTCAAACTCCTTTGGTGTCTTTATCCTCTTCAAACCCTAGCTCCTCTATCTATCCCTCCTACCTTGTCCACCATCTACACATGCATGTGTGCATACATGTGCCTTTTCCCACTTCCTCCCCTCTCTCTTTGTAGCTAAACCGAGCCATCTCTCTCTACACCTGGCTAAAACCCTAACCCTAACCCTAACCCCTTCTTCCTAGCCTCGGCTAAACCCTCACCTCACCACCCTTCCTGCCTAGGCCACCACCACCCTGGCTCGGCCCCAATACCCCTAGCCTAGCAACCCAGCCCGAGCCACCATGCCGACCCCTGCCGGTCTAGCCCTAGCCGAGCCCCTCTCCTCTCTGTTTTCTCTCCCATTGTCAAGCCAGGTCCCACCCGAGCCACCTTGCGTCCACCTCTCTGGCCCCAGCTGCAGCCCCTCCCGAGCCCCGCTGAACACGTGAAGAGGAGGAGAAGGAAAGGTGCACGCCACCTTTTTCCACCCCGCCACCGTCCACCCTATGTGCTCTCCCTCTGCCTCGACCTTATCTACCCCCTCCTCTCTGCCTAGCGTCGCCCCAGATCCCCAGGGCCCTGCCGCCGCAGCCCTTCCCCATCTACTTGCTACCTCCTCTCTCTTCCATCTCCGTTCGGCCATCGTCTGCATCGACCCTCCGCAGTAGCTAGGAGGAGGCGGGCGTGGCGCTGAGGCGTTGGGGAAGACCGAGGAGACCCTCTGGGCCTTCCCCGTACACACCAGCGAGGAGGAGGCGGCCGGTACACGCTGCACCTCATCACGCCGACAAGAAACCCTAGCCTCGGGTCGTGAGCTCCGCCGCCGATCCGCTCCGCTCTAGGCCGATCCGCTCCGCTCCATGCCGATCCGCCACCACCAACCTCCCTGCGGTGAGCCTCCAAACCTCCCAGACACCCCCTCTTGCCGATGTGCTTCCTGGACACGCCGCGCACTCCGGCGAGCATTCTCTGTGCACCGCGCTCGCGTTCGCCACCCCGTCCTTGTGCCGCAGATACATCATCTAGTCGCACAATGTTTACCCAGCAACAACCCCCGCTAGCCCCAGTAGTCGCTGCCGCCTGCGCGCGCATGCCAGATCGCGAGTTCGACCCCCGCCGCGCTCTGTTTCCCGCGCCGTCAGTTTCGCTAGAGAAAGCAGATGGAAGAAAAACAGTAGCTGAGGCCTTTTGTGAATACCCCCCTTGCCTTTTGTTTTCCTCAACCCGCGCTCCAGCCCGGACCCACCAGTCAGCCGGTGTTGAACTTTTGTAAAAAGGTACCCAGGTTGTGGGTTCCTCAACCCACGTGGCTGCGCCCTGTTCGCGCGCCCGTATGTGGGTCTGCATAGACGCGGGTCCCGCCTGTCATCCTCCGTGGTTGGCTGAGCGCCCGGTGAGAAAAGCCGCTGCGTTATTTTCCCGCCAGCTCAGCAGACAACCCCACCTGTCTGTGGCTGTGGCTAGCTGCCTTTGTGTGCAAAAAGTCTCTTATCGTTTTCTGTTAATAAAAATGATCTCAGAAATTGTTAAATATGTTTTAAATCTAGAAAATAATATCTTTTAATTGACTTATCCAAATAATACAAATGATATATGTTTTTGAATCAGAAAAATGTGAGGAATTCAAATCTGCCATTCAAAATAATGTTTGTCTATGTTAAATTTTCGAAATTGTTTAAATTGCAATAAAAATGCCTTTTTCTTAATTAATTAATAACTTTAATTCTATAACTCCAAATTTGACAAATAATATGTCTAAATCGATCAGCGCGACAAGCCCGTTCTAACTATGCACTCCATGATATGAATTGCAGCATATGTCATATAAATATTAAGTGGACAACAAGTGTTATGGGAGCAAAACATGACTAAAACTTAATAAAATGCTTTATTCTTGTACCCCACACCTCACCCATGCCATGCTACATTATTGCCATGTAAATTGTGCATCATTCCTCATGGCATGCTTGTTTGCTTGTCGCATTTTAATTATATGCTTGTGCACTTTATTTATGTTGGCCCTTGTTTGTTTGGTTCTTCTTTCGAATAGACGCCGAGCAGGGGAAATATCAGGAATCCCAGGAGTACTACCCAGATCCATCTCTCGCTTCAACTGAGCTGCCAGGCAAGCACTACCACATGCTTGCATACATATAGGACCTATTGCTTCTATCTTATTCTTGCATCATGGAGTCGAGATTGCATTAAATTGAATTCCAAGTACTGCATAGCCTTTACTTTTCAACCCCACCGAGCATGTTCCTAAATCCCATGAGCCATTACTACAGGAGTTGTTTGAGCCATGTGAGTCGTAGAACAGCATGTGTAGGGTATGTGAGTGTCTGCTGGTTAACGAGGTACCTAAACAACTTAACCTGAGCAATAATGGGATAACTAATGAAAGAGGCATCGGTGAGCAATATCTGATATTTGGTTTTTCATGCTCACTTGTGTCCCGTAGGACCCCGAGTACTTGATTCCTGTTCCTTGAATATTCGCACTATCCACATCCGGGAGGCCTTATGGACCCCCTGAGCCAGAGCTTGATTCATTTCTATTCCTTGGGGCCACAAAGTAGTTTGGGGCTTTATTACTATCATGTACTTATGCCATGCTTTACAGTTTTATTTAAGATTGTGCGTGGAGCACCTGTATACTGTTTTGGATCGTGACACGTTTTTGCTGTATCGACAAGCCCAGTCACACTTTCGGGTTCCCAGTCCTTTACCGCCGTCCACACAAACCCTGGGTCCATTCCGGAGCCGGCCAACTTCGTTGCGGGTAGCTTAGTGCGGTGGCCCCCTAAAATATTTAATGAATCCTGTGATCGCTTTGTCGTGAATGCCTCGTTAGGTTTGAGTTGGTTTTTCCAAGGTTGATCGAGTGTGTATTGCTATTTGTGCACCCCTGCAGGGTAAATCTTTCTGAAAGCCGTTTTCGCGGTTATGGACGACTTGGAGCACAGTTTCTCGATCATAGACAAGTATAACTAAAGTAACGCTTTTAATTGATTAAATACCTGACTAGTAAATAGTGCAATACTCATGGAATGAGTAATAAAACTGCCAACGGATGGGTTGTTCGTCCACTTTCTCGTTGGTAAGCGAGAAGGAGGATGGATCTGTTACTTTATACTGCTATAACTGTTGTTCTAATTAACGGACATCCGTCTATCTTTGGTTAGGCGGATGGTTAGCGAGTATCTATAGACTTGTTAGTTATTATCTTTTGCTGCAATTGCGTCACCCCAGGTATATGTCCCCTTTAGAGGCATAAAGACTTGCTGAGTACCCCTAGGGTCTCACACGATAAATTGTTTGATTCAGTTGAACAGGTGTATTCGCAAGATGGATACTGGGTGGAGGAGACAGATGATGTTAGCAACGATCACTCGGTGTAGAGATTCCGGGGATGGGGATCCGTGAGATTTGTGGGCGGGATGTCCTTATTTATGTGGCATCTTATGCCGATTTGCTTCTTGTCCGTATTCGGATCTTGTTTCTCGCTTCCGCTTGATACTCTAATGATTGATGTATGAGGAGCTATCCTACACTATTATGTCTATCTAGGATATTTGGATCTTGCCGTATGGAATTGCAATATTTCTATTTCTTTTAGATGGTATGGCTCTGAGAACTGTTGTAAGGTAGCTTGCATACATACTCACTTGTGTATGTATTTGATCTCTTCGCATGTTGCCTACGCAGCTCGCTCTTGCCCCGATGTTCTTGGAAGTGGTTAGGGCGGCCGATGGGTCTACACGTGGGTGGTCCCTGGGCCCCCGTTGTACTACTTTAACCACTTTTGGTTCATCTAGGCTTGAACTTAGAGCGTAGGGTCCGAGGTTGTTACAGTTGGTATCAGCGCCATCCCGCCCTTTAGGTTCTCAGCCAAATGGTCGTTGTCAGTCTAGAAAATATTCTGGTAGTTATGTATACTAGGGAAAAACAAAACGTGAGAGTAGGACTGCTTCCACTTTTCTTCTTACCCACCCACCCACCCTTTTTTGGTAAGGAAGTGTAACATTTTCAATCCTCTTCTAAAATTCAAACTAGGATTCACGTGTTCGGGGGTCCGTAGTACCATAGGTTGTGTGTGTGTGTGTAATTCCTTATCTATTTGTTGCATCCAACTTGTTGTCGCTATCTGCCTTTTGGTTATCAACTGTTGGTATATTCCATACCGACAGGATTTTGTAAACCGACGCGATCTATCCGATTCATTGTAAACTGACGTGATCTATCTGATTCATTGTAAACCGACGCGATATGTCTTACTCTTTGTTATCCGACGCTATCTTGTTAGAGGTGTTTGTTTCCGTAGTTGCTAATCTTTAGGTTCATCTTAAGAAGGAAGAAAGTTGGGATATGTGTTTTACCTATTCATGTGCGGAGTAATGATTTGAGTGCGGGATGGAGTCGCGACCATACCATTACTTTTATCATTCGCTCTTGTATATTGAATGGGTAGAGTTACTAATTTGATTCGTTAAGTGGTTTTGCGCATATAGTGGTGTTTTAATGCCGAAATTTGCGGAAATTTTTTCTTTGATAGCTTTGTGTACCACACTCCTTGTTCAGTCGTGTGCGATATGCTTACTATCTTCCAGGTGCTTTGAACTTTGTTGATATTTTAATATCATCTTAGTAATTGTATCCTTTAATCTTGGTTAATTCCATTTTGGTACTATTTTGGATTATTATTATTCTCCATTATGGTACTGACTTGAGTTTTATATCAATCACAGGATGGCACCACCACGCCGCAATGAGGAGGACATACCACCTGAACTGGGGGCTGCGTTGGCAAGTATTGCTAATGCCTTGGGAACAATGCAACAGAACCAGCAACGCTTTGAAGAAAGTGTCAGGAGGAATGAGTTTGTTCCGCTACCTCCACCTCCCAAGCGTGGAGACATCAAGGGTTTTCTGAAGTTCAACCCGCGCCACTTTGAGGTGTCTGATCAGCCACTAGATGCTGATGATTGGCTGCGTGAGATGTCAAGGTTGCTAATGACTACTGATGTTCCTGAGCAAGAGTGGGTAAAATGTGCCACTCACCTTGTGAAGGGAGACGCAACTCTGTGGTGGGAGAATTACGTGAAGGCAAACCACTCTGGTTTTCAGCCTACTTGGGAGCAGTTCACTGGGGCTTTCAAAGAGCAATATCTGTCAGAAATTGTCATGGAAAGGATGAAGGAAGTGTTTCTCAACCTCAAGCAGGGCAATGACAATATCAATACCTATATCAAAAACTTCATGAATCTTTCTCGGTATGGTGGTGATGAGATCTCTGATGACAAGAAGAAGCAAAAGAGGTTTAGGCAAGGGCTCAATGAATCTATCAAATATGCAATCACTCATGCAAGGCCGGGGTCTTTTCTGGAACTCCAACATACAACTCTATAGGAAGAAGCAAGTAGGCAAGTGTTTGAGGAGTCCAAGAAACACAGCCGTGACGTATCGAGCACTTCAGCTATGATAGCTCCTTCTAAGCGCCGCGTGTGGGTTCCTAATACTGCACCGCCGCTCCTGGCTCCACCAAGACCTTCAAGCTACGCGGTAAGGCCACCAAACTCCTTCACCATGGCTTCTAGGGGCTAAAACCACAACTACCCTGGAGCGCCTGGCGGAGTCCCTGGCTACGCTGCTCCACGTCCACCTGGTGCTTGCTACACTTGTGGGAACACTGGGCATCAACACAGGAGTTGTCCCATGAACAACAAAGCTCTTCCTCCAGCACCTCCAAGACCTGCAGCAAGTTCTTCTATGGTTCGTGCACCTCCACCGCGGGCTCTCAACATCAACACCAAGCCCGGGTCCACTTTTGCCCGTGCCAACTGTGTCAACGTCGCTCAAGCTGAACATGCACTTGGAGTTGTGATGGGTACGCTTCCCGTTAACTCAGTCCCTGCACGAGTTTTGTTTGATTCTGGTGCTTCGCATTCTTTTGTTTCTCACAAGTTTGCACATGAGCATGATCTGGCTATGGGTCCTCTATTGCATCGTCTCATGGTACAATCTCCTGGGTCAAACATGAGGGCTGCTCATATTAGCCATTGCAATCAAATTGAGATTGGTGGCTCTTTGTTCTCGGCTTCCTTAATTATTCTGGGCAATTCTGACATTGATGTTATCTTGGGCATGGATTGGTTAATAGCAAATGCAGCTGTGATTGATTGTGCTGAGCGCTTGGTTTCTCTGAAAATTCCTGAAGGCCATATAGTCTATTCTCCAAGTCTGACTCCTGCAATTCAGCTTTTCTCTTTGGCGGCTCTGAATGATGATGCTATGGATTCTATTCAGAGTGTTCCGGTGGTCCGTGAGTTCCCAGATGTTTTTCCTGAAGAGTTACCAGGTATGCCTCCTGACCGAGAGGTCGAGTTTGTGATTGAGCTTGAACCTGGTACCGCTCCTATCTCCAAGCGGCCTTATAAAATGGGTCCTGCTGAATTGGCTAAACTCAAACGTCAGCTTGATGAACAAGAGAAGTTGGGTTTCATTCAGCACGGCACTTCTTCTTGGGGTAGCCCAACCATCTTTGTGAAGAAGCGAGACCGGACTGATAGACTTTGTGTTGACTATCGGGCTCTCAATGCTAAAACCATCAAGAATAAATATCCACTTCCGCAGATTAATGATCTCTTCGATCAGCTAGCTGGAGCTGTGGTATTCTCTAAGCTTGACTTGAGAAGTGGATATCATCAAATCAAGATCCGCAAGGAAGATGTTCCCAAAACAGCTTTCACCACCCGCTATGGCCTGTATGAGTACACGGCCATGTCTCTCGGTCTCACCAATGCACCTGCCACCTTCTCGAGGCTTATGAACTTGGTTTTCATGGAGTATCTTGATAAGTTCATCGTGGTCTATCTGGATGACATTCTAGTCTATTCTAAGTCAAAAGAAGAACATGAAGAACACCTTCGGTGTGTCCTAAACAAGCTTCGTGAGAATCGCCTGTATGCAAAGTTCTCCAAGTGCGAGTTCTGGCTACCTGAAGTCACCTATCTGGGGCACGTCATCTCTGCTAACGGCATTGCCGTCAACCCAGAAACTGTTCAGACAATTGTTGAGTGGCTTCCACCCAAAAATGTCAAAGAAGTCCGGAGTTTCCTTGGTTTGGCTAGTTACTGCCGTCGCTTCGTTCAGAACTTTTCGATGATTGCGAAGCCTCTTACCAATCTCCTCAAGAAAGGAAAGAAATACCTTTGGTCTCCTGCATGTCAAGCAAGCTTTGAAACACTCAAAGAGAAGCTCACTTCCACACCAGTCTTGATTCCTCCAGATACATCAAAGCCTTTCCAGATATTCTGTGACGCCTCCTTGCAAGGATTGGGTGCGGTCCTTATGCAAGAAAAACAAGTTGTTGCTTGTGCCTCTCGACAGTTGAAGATGCATGAGATCAACTATCCTACACATGACCTCGAACTCGCAGCAGTTGTCTTTGCTTTGAAAGTATGGAGGCACTACTTGCTTGGCAACCGTTGTGAGATCTTTTCTGATCACAAGAGTCTGAAGTATATCTTCACACAACCAGATCTCAACCTTCATCAGAGGAGGTGGATTGAAGCAATTAATGATTTTGATCTGACAATCAACTACACTTCGGGCAAAGCTAATTTGATGGCCGATGCTCTCAGCCGAAAAGCTTATGTCAACAACCTCATGGTGGAAGGGCAACAGCCTCTCTTGTGCGAGGAAATCCGATAGCTCAACCTTGAAATTGTGGATCAAGGGTATCTTCTGAATCTTCTGGCAACCCCTCTCTTGGAAGAAAAAGTCCGCTCCATTCAACTTGGTGACCCTTACACCAAAAATATCATCTCCAACATTCAGCTGCCGAAGTATGAGTCCTTCCACGTCGATGACCAAGGCGCGCTATTCTTTGAGCACCGGATGTTCATTCCGAAGTATTCGGGTTTGAGAGAGCAAGTTCTCAAAGAAGCTCATGATTCTGTTCTTTCTATCCACCCTGGCAGCACGAAGATGTACATGGACTTGAAAACACAGTATTTGTGGCCTAGGTTGAAACGATATTGTGCCAAGTATGTCTCGGAGTGTGATGTCTGCCGCAGAGTTAAAGCCATTGAAGCCTCCGGAATGGAAATGGGAGAAAGTAGAGATGGACTTCATAACGGGTTTTCCAAGGTCGCAGAAAGGAAACAATGCAATATTTGTTGTCATCGACAGGCTATCTAAAGTGGCTCATTTCTTTCCCGTCAATGAAACAATTTCTGCAATTCAGTAGGCTGAGCTCTATATCAACAGAATTGTCTCTCTATATGGGGTTCCTCTTGAGATCAGCTCAGACCGTGGAAGCATCTTCACTTCCAAGTTCCGGGGAAGTTTCCAGAATGCTTTGGGAACAAAGTTGAACTTCAGCACAGATTACCACCCTCAGTCGCAAGGACAAGTTGAAAGGATCAATCAGATTTTGGAAGATATGCTCCGTGCTTGCGTCATCTCTTTCAGCATGAAGTGGGAAGAATGTCTTCCTTATGCTGAATTCTCTTACAACAACAGCTTCCAGAAGAGTCTAAAGATGGCACCATTTGAGGTTCTCTATGGTCGCAAATGCAGAACTCCGATTGGTTAGTCGGGCGCAGGTGAAAGAACATTGTTTGGCCCCGACATTGTAACTCAAGCGGAGGAGAAGGTTCACATCATTCTTGAAAACCTGAAGGTTGCTCAAAGTCGCCAGAAGAGCAACTATTACAGAAAGCACACGGACATGGAGTATGTCCCTGGTGATCTCGTTTACCTTCGTGTCACTCCCATGAGAGGCACGCACCGGTTTGGTATCGAAGGAAAGCTGGCTCCTAGATACATCGGTCCTTTCAAAGTTCATGGAAGAAGAGGAGAAGTCGCTTATGCTCTTGAGCTCCCTGAAAAACTCAAGGTCCATGATGTTTTCCATATCTCTCAACTCAAGAAGTGCTTCAAGGATCCCGGCAGGACCGTGGACCACGAGCTCATCAATCTCCAAGAAGATCTGTCTTATCAAGAACACCCCACAAAAATCCTAGAAGTCACAGAAAGAAAGACTCGCAACAAGTCTATAAAGTTATGTAAGGTGTAGTGGTCTCACCATTCCGTTGATGAAGCCACTTGAGAACGTGAGGATGAGCTCTGTGCCAAGTATCCTACCCTCTTCGTGTCTTCTTCTTCTTACTAGAATCTCGGGGCGAGATTCCTATTTAGTGAGGGAGAGTTGTAGCATCCCATCTGTCTAACATCTGTAATGCTACATGGTCTAATAATAAAATGTTACTTCCTACATATATTTGTTGCATCATAATTATATCATGCTCATGTCATCATGCCACCTTGCATTTGAGCATCTTATAAAACCCTTTTTCTTTTGGATCTTGTCTCATATGCATTTATAAATTGTATTTGGTTCTTGATAAATGCTTGGTGCCCCAAGTTGAGTTGGGGGCATATCTTTTATTTAACTCGACCACATTTTCTTGTCACCACCCCATAATTCCACCATTCAACTATATGTGAGCTTTGCATTTTATTGGGTTTACCTCTAGCTCATGTGGGTTGGGATGGATCCACTTCTAGTTACACATGCTTCCCTATATGCTTCATGTTATTTTCACATTGTTGATATGTGGGGAGCCACATGGCCACCTTTGCATGCATGTGGATAGTTTCACTTGCTCTATATTCCATATGGTTTGTTCTGGGAATAATTGAGCATGGTTTAAATATAATTGTGGCCAAATGATCTTCTAGTGGGACATACACACTAGCATGGCCTATTATATTCATTTATGCTTCAATCCACCCTTACCATAATTTATCAAGCTTGTAGCTTTTGTGGTGGTATTTATTCAAGTATGGATGTGCATGGGGGTAATAGATGCCCATAGGTATATGTTGTTGTTTTCACAACTAATGAATGTGGCAATTATTCTTCATGCATGGCCCATGCAAGGCCTCACCTGTTCTTCTATTTTGGTTTCTTTGGGAATATTTGGGTGGAGTTTGTTTGAACTCAATTGAAACAAATACACCAAATAAATGCTTATTCTTTCTCTTGTCCTCCACCTTGCAACTCTTTGAGTGGTTTTCTCTTTGAGAAGCATACATGGGATGGATATTTTGTTTTCACAAAATGACATCATGTGCATGCCACATGCAAGATCATCTTTTCTTCCACCTCTCTCTCCTTTGGTCCTTTCATTTTCTCCCTTTGTCTTAATTCAAACTCCTTTGGTGTCTTTATCCTCTTCAAACCCTAGCTCCTCTATCTATCCCTCCTACCTTGTCCACCATCTACACATGCATGTGTGCATACATGTGCCTTTTCCCACTTCCTCCCCTCTCTCTTTGTAGCTAAACCGAGCCATCTCTCTCTACACCTGGCTAAAACCCTAACCCTAACCCCTTCTTCCTAGCCTCGGCTAAACCCTCACCTCACCACCCTTCCTGCCTAGGCCACCACCACCCTGGTTCGGCCCCAAGACCCCTAGCCTAGCAACCCAGCTCGAGCCACCATGCCGACCCCTGCCGGTCGAGCCCTAGCCGATCCCCTCTCCTCTCTGTTTTCTCTCCCACTGCCAAGCCAGGCCCCACCCGAGCCACCTTGCGTCCACCTCTCTAGCCCCAGCTGCAGCCCCTCCCGAGCCCCGCTGAACACGTGAGGAGGAGGAGAAGGAAAGGTGCACGCCACCGTTTTCCACCCCGCCACCATCCACCCCATGTGCTCTCCCTCTGCCTCGACCTTCTCTACCCCCTCCTCTCTGCCTAGCATCGCCCTAGATCCCCAGGGCCCTGCAGCTGCAGCCCTTCCCCATCTACCTTCTACCCCCTCTCTGTTCCATCTCCGTTCGGCCATCGTCGGCATCGACCCGCCGCAGTAGCTAGGAGGAGGCGGGCGTGGCGCTGAGGCGTTGGGGAAGACCGAGGAGACTCTCTGGGGCATCCCCGTACACAGCAGTGAGGAGGAGGCGGTCGGTACACGCTGCACCTCATCACGCTGAAAAGAAACCCTAGCCTCGGGTCGTCAGCTCCGCCGCCGATCCGCTGCGCTCCAGGCCAATCCGCCACCACCAACCTCCCCGCGGTGAACCTCCGAACCTCCCAGACGCCCCCCTCTTGCCGATCTGCTTCCTGGACACGCTGCGCACTCCGGCGAGCACTCTCTGTGCACCGCGCTCGCATTCGCCACCCTGTTGTTGCGCCGCATATACATCATCTAGCCGCGTAGCGTTTACCCAGCAACAACCCCCACTAGCCCCAGTGGTCGCCGCCACCCGCGCGCGCGCCAAATCGCGAGTTCGACCCCCGCCGCGCTCTGTTTCCCGTGCTGTCAGTTTTGCCAGAGAAAGAAGATGGAAGAAAAACAGTAGTTGAGGCCTTTTGCGAATACCCCCCCTGCCTTTTGTTTTCCTCAACCCGCGTTCCAGCCCGGACCCACCGGTCAGGCGCTATTGAACTTTTGTAAAAAGGTACCCAGGTTGTGGGTTCCTCAACCCGCAGTCCCCGTCTCGGCCACGTGGCTGCGGCCTGTTCGCGCGCCCGCGTGTGGGTCCGCACAGACGCGGGTCCCACCTGTCATCCTCCGTGGTTGGCTGAGCGCCCGGTGAGAAAAGCCGCCGTGTCATTTTCCCGCCAGCTCAGCAGACAACCCCACCTGTTTGTGGCTGTGGCTAGCTGCCTCTGTGTGCAAAAAGTCTCTTATCGTTTTCTGTTAATAAAAATGATCTCAGAAATTGTTAAATATGTTTTAAATCTAGAAAATAATATCTTTTAATTGACTTATCCAAATAATACAAATGATATATGTTTTTGAATCAAAAAAATGTGAGGAATTCAAATATGCCATTCAAAATAATGTTTGTCTATGTTAAATTTTCGAAATTGTTTAAATTGCAATAAAAATGCCTTTTTCTTAATTAATTAATAACTTTAATTCTATAACTCCAAATTTGACAAATAATATGTCTAAATGGATCAGCGCGACAAGCCCGTTCTAACTATGCACTCCATGATATGAATTGCAGCATATGTCATATAAATATTAAGTGGACAACAAGTGTTATGGGAGCAAAACATGACTAAAACTTAATAAAATGCTTTATTCTTGTACCCCACACCTCACCCATGCCATGCTACATTATTGCCATGTAAATTGTGCATCATTCCTCATGGCATGCTTGTTTGCTTGTCGCATTTTAATTATATGCTTGTGCACTTTATTTATGTTGGCCCTTGTTTGTTTGGTTCTTCTTTCGAATAGACGCCGAGCAGGGGAAATATCAGGAATCCCAGGAGTACTACCCAGATCCATCTCTCGCTTCAACTGAGCTGCCAGGCAAGCACTACCACATGCTTGCATACATATAGTACCTATTGCTTCTATCTTATTCTTGCATCATGGAGTCGCGATTGCATTAAATTGAATCCCAAGTATTGCATAGCCTTTACTTTTCAACCCCACTGAGCCTGTTCCTCAATCCCATGAGCCATTACTACAGGAGTTGTTTGAGCCATGTGAGTCGTAGAACAGCATGTGTAGGGTATGTGAGTGTCTGCTGGTTAACGAGGTACCTAAACAACTTAACCTGAGTAGTAATTGGATAACTAATGAAAGAGGCATCGGTGAGCAATATCTGCTATTTGGTTTTTCATGCTCACTTGTGTCCCGTAGGACCCTGAGTACTTGATTCATGTTCCTTGAGTATTCGCACTATCCACATCCGGGAGGCCTTATGGACCCTCCTTTGCCAGAGCTTGATTCATTTCTATTTCTTGGGGCCACAAAGTAGTTTGGGGCTTTATTACTATCCTGTACTTATGCCATGCTTTACAGTTTTATTTAAGATTGTGCGTGGAGCACCTGTACTGTTTTGGATCGTGACACGTTTTCGCTGTATCGACAAGCCCAGTCACACTTTCGGGTACCCAGTCGTTTACCGCCGTCCACACAAACCATGGGTCCGTTCCGGAGCCGGCCAACTTTATTGCGAGTAGCTTAGTGGGGTGGCCCCCTGAAATATTTATTGAATCCTATGATCGCTTTGTCGTGAATGCCTCGTTGGGTTTTGAGTTGGTTTTTCCGAGGTTGATCGAGTGTGTGTTGCTATTTGTGCACCCCTGCAGGGTAAATCTTTCTAAAAGCCGTGTCCGTGGTTATGGACGACTTGGAGCACAGTTTCTCGATCATAGACAAGTATAACTAAAGTACCGCTTTTAATTGATTAAATACCTGACTAGTAAATAGTGCAATATCATGGAATGAGTAATAAAACTGCCAACGGATGGGTTGTTCGTCCACTTTCTCGTTGGTAAGCGGGAAGGAGGATGGATCTGTTACTTTATACTGCTATAACTGTTGTTCTAATTAACGGACATCCGTCTATCTTTGGTTAGGCAGATGGTTAGCGAGTATCTATAGACTTGTTAGTTATTATCTTTTGCTGTAATTGCGTCACCCCAGGTATATGTCCCCTTTAGAGGCATAAAGACTTGCTGAGTACCCCTAGGGTCTCACACGATAAATTGTTTGATTCAGATGAACAGGTGTATTCGCAAGATGGATACTGGGTGGAGGAGACAGATGATGTTGGCAACGATCACTCAGTGTAGAGATTCTGGGGATGGGGATCCGTGAGATCTGTGGGCGGGATGTGCTTATTTATGTGGCATCTTATGCCGATTTGCTTCTTGTCTGTACTCGGATCTTGTTTCTCGCTTCCGCTTGATACTCTGATGATTGATGTATGAGGAGCTATCCTACAATATTATATCTATCTAGGATATTTGGATCTTGCCGTATGGCGTTGCAATATTTCTATTTCTTTTAGATGGTATGGCTCTGAGAACTGTTGTTAGGTAGCTTGCATACATACTCACTTGTGTATGTATTTGATCTCTTCGCCTGTTGCTTACGTCGCTCGCTCTTGCCCCGATGTTCTTGGAAGTGGTTAGGGCGGCCGACAGGTCTACACGTGGATGGTCCCTGGGACCCCGCTGTACTACTTTAACCACTTTTGGTTCATCCAGGCTTGAACTTAGAGCGTTGGGTCCGAGGTTGTTACAGGCACCGAGGAAAAGTAGAGGTCCTCCTCTAGAGAGGCCAGAGAATGTGATGTAGCAGGCGATGGATAGCCTGGCAAACCCAGTAGCGGCAGCAGTAGATCCGGCTCAGGCGCAGGCCGAGCTAGAGGAGACTAGGCAAAAAATACGAGAGGGTGCAAGAAAGATAGCCACGGCTCAGCAGTCGTTGAAGGTCCTATCTGCAAGACCCGCATGATTTCCGAGGCATGCCACTCTGAGGCCCAACCCACCGGCACTCGCCGGCGCCACTCCAACGCCGTCGCACACATACTCGTGGGCTCTCATTCACTGGATTCATCTGTTGGTTGCTGGAAAATCACCTATTCTGGAATCTCCATAGATGGTAAGTTCCTCGTTGGATCACTTATTCTCTCGGATAATCACTAGTTGGTCATTCTCAATGCAAATGGTTCACCACTGGAAGGTAGAAGTTTGGTAAATGGGGAGGTTCTCATGATTGGTTCTGTGGTGAGGTTCCCCTCTCACCTTGCAAGGATCAATGATATTTTGCCACCAACATCTGATTTTCTAGGGACTTCTCATGTTCATGAGTGCAAGAGTGATGATTTGAAACTTATGTGGCATGTTACTAGCTCTACCTTGCCTTCTGATGTTTTGGACAATTCTCCTGGTTTTCTGGTCCTGTATACTCTTGCTAAGTGGGTTGTGTTACTAAATCGTGACAAGGTGGTTATTGATGCTAGATTCCTTCTTCAAAATGAGAAAGTTTCCTCTGGTGTTATCTTGGATCTTGTCATAAAAAGAGTGGTGGTGGGTGATCAAATCTTCGATGTGCCCACTACATCAACCAAACACAACGGCATATCTATGGATTTCTCTAAAGGGCTGAAGTTTGAGGATAATTTTTTCAAAAAAATTGGACACCACATTAATTTCTGAGGAGGATTTCACAGAAGACCTTTCTTCCTTGTTGGTTCGTTTGGTCGTGCAAATTTTAAGATTGATATTCATACTATTGACATTGTTCTCCAAGCTTGTTTTGGGGTCATGCATCGAAATTTCAAGTCAAAATACTCCAGGACAGAACCTTTAGATCCTCGGTTGCATCAAGAGCTGTGGGATTTGAGATATATAATTCTGGTTCTTTCTCTGATGAGTCGTTCATATGGAAGATCAAACTTTGGGGTGATGGAGGCCCAAATTGGAGATTCGAAGAGAAAGAATATTACAAAGAATGGGACAAGGATTGGACATTTGTTTCATACAAAAGAAAAAATAAATCCTCTGTTTTTGATCGTATTGGTTCTTCGACGTCATCTGTCCCATGCAATAACGGTCAAAATAAAGGTGACATTACTCGTGTTGTACCGGGTGCATCATTTGCGGAAATTGTGATTAATGGTAATGGTATTAAAGAGGCAAAATCAACTACAGTCAACAAATCTTCTACAATTAATTTGCGTGGTCTCCTACCATTTTTGAAATTCCCTACTTTCCCTTCTTGTCCCTGGCCCGACAAATCTTACCTGCATTGGTTCAAGGCCCATGTCACGCTGCAAGTTTCGCGGCCCAGGGTGTACGATTGTCTTAAAGATTTTATTCTTGCCCAAAAAATTAATTCGACCGAAACCCCTGTCTCCTCAACTCCCTCGTCTAGAGAAACCCCAACTGCCTTGCTCTGCTCGTCGCCGGCGACAACCACCGACGCAATGGCCAACATTCCACTTGACCCTCAACCATTTCTTCCCCATGGCTTCAAGATTATGCAAGTGGCTGGCAGGAATCGAGTCAAAAGAGTGGTGGTTCCTCCCCGACCAAGGGCACATGAACAGTATGCCATTGCGCACATCCATCCCCTTCCTCCTGGTCTGGTCCCTTTTGGTAATATCAGGGATGTGTTGCAAGATTTCTTTATTAATGATGCACATGTCGAATTTCATGATATTCAAGATTGTCCATTTGGTTCTGCATATGTTCGACTTGCAAATGTCAGTGACCATGACCGGTTACTTGCTGCGGGTCATATTCCCTTCCAAGATGTTGCTATTTCATTTGATAGGCATAATGAGGGAATCAACTGGCGTAGGACTCTGTTCAACAATGAATGTTGGGTTATGCTCCTGGGTCCTCCACTTTATCACTGGCATCATGACGACGTGAATGCTATATTCTCTGATATTGGTAAAGTTCTGCTCTGGGAGAGAGACCCTGAGCACAAGGGCAGGATCATTGCAAAGCTCAGAGTCACTGACCTCTTAGATGTTCCTAAAAGTGTTAGATTCACCATTGGGGACCTGGTGGACACTGAATCATGGACCTTTTCTGTGGAAATTTTGCACAGCAATCTCCTGGGGGGGCCCACCTGATGAGGACCCACTACCTGATGATGGTGTTGACCCTCACCCTCTACCTATGCTGGGACCCATTTTTGGGCCCCCTTCTCCACCTCCTCCCCCACAACCTGAAGGGGACATTGGTGGATGGGATCAATGGACTGAACCTGCCCCTCAGAATAATAATGCTGGCTGGGGCAACTGGAATGCGGTCCAAGGACCTGTTTTTGCTGAAGGAGTTAACATGCCCATTGACAACCAGAATTTGCCTCCTCAGGAGGCTGACACTGTTGTTACTGGATCTATCCCCATTGCACATGTTTCATCTGACAGTGACAAGGCATCTGTCCATGGAGCTGAGGATATAGAAGTGGAACAAAATATTGCTAATGCTAATCAAGATGTGGGCATGGGCGAAGGACTGCTTAACATCCTTTAGAATTACCAAGATGTGGAAGAGGACGCCATCCAAGCGGATGAGGGTAATATGGAGGATGACTGGATGATGGAGGACACTAATCTCCTCTCCCCAAATGAGGCACACCTTCAAGTTGGAATGGCCATTATTCCTTTTGTCAATACATCTGAGATGCTTTCTGCTAAGAACTCTTTCTCAAAGCAAGGTCTTGAACTATGGGACAGATTCTTTGCACCACACATGAATCCCTCACCTGACAAAGGCAATCTGCAATGTGACATTCCTGTAAGTTGGTTTAATTTTATCACTCTAATGCTCATCACTCCTGAGAAATTCAGTTGGACTAGGCATTTTCTCACTTCTCCACTTTGGGAGATTATTAAGGAACCAATTGCTGAAGAAACTACTTTCACCTTCATTATACCTGATGAATGTGTTGGACAGAATCCTCGCCATTGCCTGAAGGATTCCCCATCGAGCATGATGGTGCCAAATGCTCCTGCTAAGAGGAGGGGTAAAGAACCATTGGTGGAATCCGAGGTGAGAAGGAGCCCCAGAATTGTGGAACTTAATGGTGGTTTTAAAATCCATATGAATTGCTCTGATCATAATTGTCTCTCTTGCAATGCTCCTCCACCTTGTCTCAGTAATAAGGTTGTTAAGAATCTTGCTGATTCATTTTTCCAGGTTAAGGAGGGAGAACTTGAGAAAAGGTTGCTGAAGAAGGGCAGGATCAATGATTTGATCATCAAGCCACCTGGAGCCTAGACCTAAGAAGACTGGTCCAGAACCATACCTTCCAAGCAAGAACAAGGGAGGTGCTGCTGAATCTTGTGGACAACAGTCTAAGAAGAAAGCACCTAAATAATGTGGTTAATGATTACAAAAATCTATCCTTTTGTGACTGGACCAGTTACTTTTCATGTCTGTTATGAGTTGTTGCAGACCTATTTGCTGTTGGACATGTTTATGAATTCTGTATCCTATGATATGTTCAGTCTTGTTTGTGTGACTACAAACTTTGTGTCACCCCAATGCTCACCCAATTGGTTATTAAATGACTAACAACAGAAACTGGAAGATTCTGAACTGGAACCTCAGGGGAATTAACTCTGAGAAAAAATGGTTGGCACTAAAAAGCAAGATCATGGAATCTGAATGTGACATTATTTGTCTCCAAGAAACCAAGAGAGATAACTTTGATATCAATTATTTAAAAAAATTATGTCAAAACAAGTTTGACAGCTTTGATTTCTTACCATCAATTGGTGCATCTGGAGGTATTATTACCATCTGGAACAGTACATTATTTAATGGTACCAGGGCTTTCCAAAATGATTTCTCAACTTCTGTCACCTTCACCTCTCAATTATCAAATGATTCCTGGACTCTTACTAATATCTATGGTCCATGTCAAAATGATAGAAAGATGGATTTCTTAGACTGGTTTTCAAACATCACTATGCCTGATAGTATGGATTGGCTAGTGTTAGGTGATTTTAACCTTATAAGAAGTCTCATTGATAGAAATAAAAGTGGGGAGATGTAAATGAAACTATGCTATTCAATGATGCTATCTGCAACCTGGGTCTTATTGAATTGCCACTAAAGGGTAGAAAATTCACATGGAGTAACATGCAAAAAGATCCACTCCTGGAAAGATTGGACTGGTTTTTTACATCTAGTTCTTAGACAACCAAGTACCCATACACTATGGTTACTCCACTATCCAAACCTACTTATGATCATCTTCCCTGTGTCATATCCATTGGAACTAACATCCCCAAGGCACAAATCTTTAGATTTGAAAATTACTGGCTTCATCATTCTGATTTTAAGATGATTGTACAAAATGCTTGGAATATTCCTGTGAATTATCAGGACATGGCAAAAAGAATTTGTGCCAAGTTGAAAAATGTGAGGAGAGGCATCAAGATTTGGGCAAAACAATTACCTTGCTTAAAGGACCAGATTGCTAAGGTGAATGATACCATTGATCTCCTGGACCTACTTGAAGAATCTAGAACATTAACCATCAATGAATGGCACCTCAGAGATATCCTAAAATCCCATATTATCTCTCTTCTTCAGAACCAAAACACCTATTGGAAACAAAGAGGGAAAATTAAATGGGTAAAACTTGGGGATGAAAACACTAAGTTTTTCCATTCCAAAGCTACCATCAGTTACAGACACAACTATATATATATGATCAAGAATGAATGTGGACAGGAATTTACAAATCACTATGACAAGGCTGATATCCTTTGGAATGACTTTAGGGCAAGAATGGGTACATCAGTCAAAAATGAGATGCACTACAGCCTTGCAAACTTCTATGGAAATGGAATGACTGATGAGATGAAGAATTCACTTGAAAAACCTTTTCTTGACAAGGAAATTGAGGAGGTTATCACTGATCTACCAAATGACAAGTCACCTGGTCCTGATGGTTTAAATAATGAATTTATCAAAAGTTGCTGGTCTATCATTGGATATGATATCAAATTACTGATACATGAGTTCTTCAATGAGAAAGTGTCCCTTGAGAGCATCAACTCTTCTTACATTACACTCATACCTAAAGTCACTTGCCCATCTACATCGGCTGATTTCAGACCAATCTCCTTACTGAACTGTATTTTCAAAATAATTACCAAACTTCTTGCAAATAGACTGCAATCTATTATTCTGAAATTGGTACATAAAAACCAATATGGATTTCTCAACAACAGATCTATTCAAGATTGCATTGGTTGGGCCTTTGAATACTTTTTCCAATGCCAAGTCAAAGGAGGAAATTTTATTCTCAAACTTGATTTTGAGAAGGCATTTGATACGGTAGACCACTCTGCCATCATAAATATCCTTAAAGCTAGAGGATTTGGGAGAAAATGGATTAGGTGTAATGAAATGATCTTTGAATCTGGAACTTCTGAAATTCTTCTTAATGGTGTGCCTGGTAAAAAGTTCTACTGCAGGAGAGGTGTTTGTCAAGGAGACCCACTTTCACCATTACTATTTGTCCTTACTGCTTACCTCCTGCAATCAGTTCTAAACAAGGCCATGCGTATGAATCTTCTAACTCCACCTATTGTGGGACCACCCAACAATGACTTCCCTGTTATTCCATATGCTGATGACACATTGGTGATACTTAAAGCTGATGCATCTCAATTATTATGCTTGAAAGCACTTCTTCAAACATTTGCAATTTCCACTGGACTCAAAGTTAACTACCTGAAATCTAGCATGATGCCAATAAACACATGTAATGATAGACTTATGCATTTTGCTATGACAATCAACTGTCAAACTGGATGCCTCCCTTTTACTTACCTTGGGCTCCCATTAAGCATTACAAAGCCATCTATGGAGCACTTTCTTCCCATTGTTCAGAGAGTGGAAAGAAGATTATGTGGAATTGCTGATTTCTTGAATTATGGAGGAAAACTGTAGCTGGTCAAATCTGTTCTCTCCTCACTTCCCCTATTTTTTATGAGTTGTTTAGAGGTGCCAATAGCCATCAAGGATCAAATTATTAAATATATGAGATATTGTATGTGGAGAAAGAAGACTGAAGATGTGCAAGCAAGAGGACAAGCACTTGTATCATGGGACAAAATCTGCCGTCCTAAAATCAAGGGGGTTTAGGGGTACTAAACCTACAGATTCAAAATAATGCACCCCTGCTGAAAAATTTGGACAAATTCTACAACCACCAGGACATACCATGGGTTCATCTCATATGGGAGACTTATTACAAAAATGGAAAACTACCTGGAAGAAGCATGGAGGGATCTTTCTGGTGGAAGTCGCATATCAAATTAATTGATAACTTTAAAGGCATGGCTAAATGCAATATGAAATCAGGCAGATCTGCTTATTTCTAGACTGACCTTTGGCAAGAAGAGTGCTTGATGAATAAATTCCCTCACCTTCTGTCCTATGCTAAGACCACAAACATCAGTGTTCATGGCTTCCTTCATGCTGAATTTCTTGAAGATAACTTCCACCTACCTCTCTCTCAACAAGCTTTCTCTGAGTTTTTAGTCATGGAGGAAAGATGCCAGGAATTCAGAAATGACTCTCAGGAGGACACCCATGATAATTGGAACTATATTTGGGGATCAGATAAATTCAAAGTTAAAAAGGCCTACTCAGCCATGATTGGATACTCACCATCACCACCACCACCACACAATTCTTGGGTTTGGGCAACCTCCTGTCAAAATAAACACAAGTTCTTTTTCTGGCTTTTGCTACTAGACAGACTGAATACAAGAAATCTACTGATGAGAAAGAATTTCAACATTCCTGATTACAATTGTGTTACATCCAACTCCATCTCAAAAGAATCACAAATCATCTTTTCTAGGATTGTCCATTTGCAAAGAAATGTTGGGACCATATTTCCAGAAACATAAATGCAAATCTAACAGGATTAGAAGCTATTTCAAACATCAAAGAAAAGCTTACATCTTCCTTTTGCAATGGAGATCATTATCCTGACTTCCTGGGGTATCTAGATATGCAGAAATGAGAAGATTTTTAATGACAAAATACCCACTTTTGATAGATGGAAAGCAATTTTCTACAAAGAAATGAGATGGATACAATTCAGAATCAAAGGAAAATACAAAGAGAAATTCAAAGCCTGGCTCAATCAGCATTTAGACCAGGGATAGAATAGATTGTCTCAATTTTTTCCTCTGCATAGATCGAGTTAGATGTAACGGTTTATGATCTACCTTAGATCATTTCTCACTGTAACATACTCATATATAATAAAAAAATGCAGTGGGGATTGTTCCCTACTGTTTCACCTAAAAAAAACCAGTCGTTGAACATGACACTGCGTGAGTACGCAAAGGCAAATAAGGTAGATGCTGTAAAAGTGAAGGGGAGAAACCTCATGAGTGAAATGAACAAAGATGGTGATACTAGGATTGAGGAATCAGAAAACTGTATGTCCGTGGGGCTGTCGAAGTATAGTACCCCGGCAAAGAACCTCAGGGCAGCATATGCAGCTGCATCTGAGTTGGAAGGTCTGACGGGTGAAGCCCATCAGAGACAGCAAGATAGGATTAATGAGTTGGTTCGGATCGCGGACAAGCAAAATGAGGAATTGCTAAGGGCTAACCCGAAGAGAGTTGGGGCCTCCAAAATCATTCATTCGGCGGTGGGTAACCCGGAGAAATTTGCTGGAGCTGCATCGTCTCCTCATGGTGGTCCTAGGAGAGAAGAGGTAGTAACCTCGGTCAGGAGGAATAAGTAGATAGTCCCATATGACCCGGCAAGGGCAGGGAAAGGAAAAGAGGTACAGATAAATGAGGATCGACAAAGTGTGAGCCGAGGTGAAGCTGGCCGAGGTAACCGCGACCAAGGCAATGCCAGTCAAGGGAACGCTGTAAACGGCAATGCCGGACAGCGTAATTCAGTAGGTGTAGGGAAACCGCAGCAGCAGAATATACCACGGCAAGAGCGCAGTGTCGGCCAAGGTATGAAACAGAGAGCAGCTCCACAGGAGCAGAATAGATACAATGATGGTGATTCAGAAATGGTGAATGGTGGGTATCCCAGTCCAGACTATCACGTGATAGGGTCAAGATTGGGAAGCAGTAATTTGATGCCTGACGATGCCAGGTTGAAACTGGATCGGCTGTATAGGTCGGAGCAAATTGAATGTCAAGGTCCTCCGGGTCCAGCATGTTTTGGGCCCCGGATCATGAAGGAACCTCCGGTACCTAAATTCCAGTTACCTAGAGGCACTAAGACATATGACGGCAACACTAAGCCGAAGGATTGGTTGATTAACTATGCAACAGCTGTAAAAATTGTGACAGGCAACTTGAGATGGGCTGTGAGATATGTATCCCAGATGCTGGAGGGGCCAGCGAGGGTATGGCTAAACAATTTGCCGCCCGGAAGTATTAACTGTTTGATCGATTTAGAGGAAATGTTTGTTAGCAATTTCTCAAGTACGTATCAGATGCCCAACAGGCCACAGACCCTAGCAATGTGCAAGCAGAGACTGAATGAGATAGACCGGGAATTCTTGACCCGTTGGTGCACTGTGCGAAACTCTTGTGAAGGTGTACCTAAGTCACAGGCCATAACTTGGTTTGCACAGGGGTGCAGATATGCAAGCATGCTATGGCAAAGGTTGCAAAGGGATATGCCAACTACATTGGCAGAAACGATCTGGATTGCTGATTCATATTCCTTGGGTGATCCAACGCAGGCTAGGCTCATGTGAAACGAGTCAATCGAGGAGTATTATCAGCGAGATGGGGCCGGGTCATCCCGGAGAAATGATTACCGAGGTAAAAGAAGAGATGATAGACCGGATTACCGGTATAGTTCGCAACAAGTTGCTACTGTGAATCAAGATCAACCTGGTGCAGGAAGCAACCAGCGTCAGAAAACTGGAGGACAACAGTGGACTCCAAGAAATGATGGCAAGAAAACTTGGACGCCACAGCAGAAGAAATAGTGGCAAGAAAATAAGGACCGTCTGAGGTATACTTATGAGGCAATGCTGGATCAGCCGTGTAAATTTCACACGCCAAATCCGAGTAACCCAGCGGGTCACACAACCAGGCAATGTGAATGGATGCGAAAGATAGAACAAGGTGGTTCGGGGAATGCTCAGGCACCTCGGAATGATCAACCTCGGCAGGAGTTACCCCGGCAGCAATTGCTCTCCGGAGCGAACACGCAATAGTTAATGGTGCCTCCCCCTCCGCCGAGGTATGACAACCATGAGAGAAGGGATGGAGTGCATCAAGTGGAGAACCAGAATCAGCCGGATCAGAGGTACCCCAGAAATGAGGGGAGAAACGAGTACAGAGAGCATCATCGGAGTTACTGCATGTTCACCATAGAAGAAACAGACAGAAAGAGCTTGCAGCACCGACACATGGAAGTTAATGCGGTAATGCCAGCGGTGACGAGGTATATGCCTTGGTCGGACCAGGAAATTACCTGGAGCATCAAAGATCATCCCAAGCTTATGCCAAGTCCTGGTTCGTATGCGCTAGTGTTGGACCCAACATTCATTGGGCCAAACATCAATGTGAGGTTCTCGAAGCTGCTGATTGACAATGGTAGTAGCATCAACATCATGTATGTGGACATGATGCGCAAGTTGGGTATCTCGGAGAACATGCTCCAAGCTACAAGGACAACTTTCCATGGCATTGTGCCAGGCATTTCTTGTGAGCCCATAGGCAAGGTCCGGGTTGACGTATTGTTCGGCACAAGAGATAACTGCTGGACTGAGAACTTGGAGTTTGAAGTTGTCAATTTGGAGAGTGCATATCACGCGTTGCTCGGCAGGCCAGCCCTGAACAAGTTCATGGCAAGTTGTCACATCAGTTACTTGAAGATGAAGCTTCCTGGGCCAAATGGTGTGATTACCATAGCTGGTGATTTCCGACGTTCCATTGAGTGCGTGTTAGCCGGGTCTATCCTGGCCGAGTCACTCGTGATTGCGCAAGAGAAGAGAAAGATCCAAGAAGTGGCGGCATTGGCTCAGTCCGCGCAGCAGTATATGTCGGCGCTGAGTAACCCGCATGGTAGTGTATCATTTCAAGCAACGAAGGATACCAAGAGAGTACCTGTTGACGATATGTTCCTAGAGCGCACCGTAACAATTGGTGCCAGGTTAAATGAAAAATAGGAAAGCGAGCTCGTCAACTTCCTCCGTGAGAATCGGGATATTTTTGCTTGGTCCACACAGGACTTGCAAGGTGTTCCGAGGGAGTTGGCCGAGCACTCTTTGAATGTGAGACCCGAAGCAAAGCCGGTGAAGCAACCTCTCTGCCGCTTCACCGAAGACAGGAGAAAGGTCATAGGAGATGAGATAGCTCGGTTGTTGGCTACTGGATTTATCATGGAAGTGCTTTACCCAGATTGGCTGTCTAATCCGGTGTTGGTGGAGAAGAAGAAGGACGATCCGAACGTGGCAGTGGTTTGGCGCATGTGTATTGATTACACAAACCTGAATAAGGCATGTCCAAAAGATCCATTCCCACTGCGAAGGATAGACCAAGTCATAGATTCTACTGCTGGGTGTGAGTTGTTGTCGTTCATTGATGCATATTCTGGTTTCCACCAGATACCTTTGAACCCAAGTGATCAAATAAAGACTGTGTTTATCACCCCGTATGGGGCTTATTGCTATCGCACCATGCCCTTTGGTTTACGTAATGCAGGGGCAACGTACCAAAGATGTATGCAGAAATGTTTACTCGACCAAAATTGGTCAAAATGTGCATGTATATGTGGATGATGTTGTTATCAAGACCAAGGAAAGCAAAATGCTCCTTGACGATATCAGGCAGACATTTGCGAACCTAAGGAGGTTCCGAATGAAGCTTAATCAGGAGAAATGTACCTTCGGTGTCCCGGCTGGAAAATTACTCGGATTTCTTGTCTCCAGCCAAGGTATCGAAGTTAATCCAACTAAAACCCGGGCCATAGAGCGAATGGAACTGCCGAAGTGCCTTAACGATGTCCAGAAGTTCACTGGTTGCTTGACATCCCTAAGTTGGTTTGTATGTCGGTTGGGAGAAAAGGCATTGCCTCTCTATCAACTCATGAAAAAGTCGGACAAGTTCATTTGGACGCCGCAGGCCAATGAAGCCTTTATCCAATTAAAGAAAATGTTAGCCACTGCACCAGTGTTAGCCTCTCCACTATCAAAGGATCCAATGTTGCTCTATATAGCCGGAACCAACCGAGTTGTAAGTGCAGTAATTGTGGTGGAGCGCAATGAAGAGGGTAAGTGAATACAAAGGCCTGTATATTACCTAAGCGAGGTATTATCCGCATCAAAGCAGAACTATCCTCATTATCAGAAGGTGGCACATGGTATGTATATGGATGCTAAGAAGCTGAAGCACTATTTCGAAGAGCACCCAATCAAGGTAATATGTGAAGCTCCCATATCCAAAATAATGAGTAACAAGGATGCAAGTGGCAGATTGCAAAATGGGCAATTGAGCTAGCCCCTTATGCGCCACAATATGAAAGAAGAGAAGCAATCAAGTCTGAGGCTGTGGCCGACTTTTTTGTGGACTGGGCCGAGGTGCAATATGAACCACCATTACCAGATCCGAATTATTGGAGGATGCACTTTGACGGATCAAAAACAAAAACCGGGTTAGGCGCCGAAGTTGTGCTTACCTCACCCAAGAAGGACCAACTGAAATATGTGCTGCAGATCCACTTCGTAGCATCTAACAATGTCGCTGAATATGAGGCACTTGTACATGGGCTCAAAGTGGCAAAAGAAATTGGGATACGTCGGATCCAATGCTTTGGCGACTCGGATTTGGTAGTTCAACAAGTTTCAGGGCTATGGGACGCTCTTGATCCAAACATGGCATTATACAGATTCCATGTTCAGAAGATATCTGGTTACTTTGAGGGATGCGAATTTCACCATGTACCCCGGGTGGAGAATGAGGATGCCAACGTATTGTCGAAGCTCGGATCAACCCGACAAGCAATTCCACCGGGTGTAGCATTAGAACACCTCAGAAAACCATCTATCAGGTCGTCCCCAGAAACCGACTCAATCTACGTCCCAGAAGTCTGGGGCCATACCCATGGACATTGACGTGGGAGGTGGTGCGTGAAACCCGGGGACTGCTCAGCGCGATCCAGCTGAGGTTATGCTGGTGGATCAGATGGAAATCGATGAGGACGTGTTCCCAGCACGAGCTGTACCAGCTTGGGCACTGCCCATATTTCACTTCTTGAAAGATGGAACTTTACCCGCTGAGGAGGCGCTTTCTAGGCAAACTCAGAGAAGAGCAAAAGCATACACGATCATCAATTCTGATCTATACAAAAGGAGTGTGACTAATGTCCTCCAGCGATGTGTTGACCCAGAGGAAGGACTGGACATCCTCCGAGATATACATCAAGGGGAATGTGGGCATCATGCCTCGTCTAAACCCTTGGTGGCAAAAGCTTTCTGTCATGGGTTTTATTGGCCAAGTGCCTTTGAACAAGCAGAAGATCTGGTAAGAAAGTGCAATGGATGTCAAAGATATGCGACAAAAACGCATATGCCAATGTCGGAGCTCAAGAACATACCAATTACTTGGACATTTGCCTTATGGTGTTTGGATATGGTTGGCCCCTTCAAACCAGCAAGAGGGAACATGACCCACATCTTGGTCATGGTTGACAAATTTACAAAATGGATTGAGGTGAAGCCAATAAGAAAATGTAATGGAGCTACCGCCGTGACATTCCTCAAATATATCATCGTGAGATATGGTTATCCTCACAGTATCATAACAGATAATGGCACAAATTTTGCTGAAGGAGCATTTGCATGTTTCTGCCGAGATAAGAAGATCCAGCTAGACGTAGCCTCGGTAGCTCACCCCGCATCAAATGGACAAGTGGAAAGATCCAACGAATCCGTTTATCTAGGATAAAACCCCGGCTCATGGAGCCACTGCAAAGATCAGCGGGGTGCTGGATAGAAGAACTACCAGCGGTACTATGGAGTTTAAGAACAACTCCGAATCGATCAACAGGCTATACGCCATTCTTTCTGGTATATGGGGCAGAAGCTGTATTACCAGCCGACATAGAGCATGACTCGCCTAGGGTCACCCAATATACAGAAGCCGAAGTGCAAGAAGCCCAGCAAAATGATGTTGATCTGCTGGAAGAAGCGAGAGAATTGGCATTGTCCAGATCCGCCATATATCAGCAAAATCTCCGACGCTATCATAGCCGAAAAGTAAAGCCCCGAGTTTTCCGGGAAGGTGATCTGGTACTCCGGTTGGTACAACGTACTGCGGGCATGCATAAGTTATCCCCCCATGGGAAGGGCCATTCATTGTGAGCAAAGCATTGCACAATGACTCATACTATCTCATAGATGCAAAACCGCAGGAGAAGAACAAGGCGGAATGGTCCGACGAGGAATCTAAGCGTCCATGGAATGTAGCTCTACTTTGTCCTTTCTACACTTAGCAAAGAAGTGTATGTATCCGAGTCTGTCATATGTCGATATGTATGCCGGCAATGAGCTTATCAATGAAATGTTGCCACCTCGAGCAGTAACTCGGGGACTGCCTTAATAATATTTGTTGTCTTCTGTATTTATTATTTATATGTCGGTTGGCGTAAGTTGCTTCTACCTAAGCCGGATTAGTAGTGTGTGAGCACCAAAAACTCAACTCTTCGACTTGCTGCTGTCCAACAAGATTTGGCTTCATGGCAAGCAAGAGAACAAGTTTGGAATTGCGTAGCACATGAAAAACAACTAAGGAAAGAAACTTAATCGAGCCAACATTTGTTATTCGGACTAACATTGTGTTTACCTTATATTTACCACGTTGAATTATTTTGAGCTAATCCTAAAGTTTCCAAGTATTGTTAAGTCAATTTTTGAAACTCGGACTCGTAAGTCATAAAACCGAACCAAGGTGGACACGAGCCGAGCCAAGAAATTGGAGAAACAAGAAAATGAAACTCGGGGACTACGCCCAAGTTAATCCGGCACAAAAACTTAGTAGAAAAATATCACTTATGTGCGTAATACAATTGCACCCGGCATACCGAGGATCTAATAAACTTTAAAGTGTTTTCGCTCAAGGAGCAGCAGGAGGAGCTAATTTTGTGCTAGCGGGTGCAGCTCCAGCTTCGGTTTCAGCCTCATCTTCACTTTCCTCGACGTCCGAGGCGTCGTCCTCTTTGTCATCACCCGAATTATCTTTGGCATTTTCATCGTCGGCGGCGCCAAGGAAGCTTGGTCCCTCATTCCATTGATGGATAGGGGCATACTGGATGAGGTTGTGAGCACAAGCCTTACGCCGAGCTATCCAATCTGGATCATTGGACCACCTTGACCCGGTGCGCATACGCTCAAGAAGATTGAGGTTGATTTTCTCATACCACGTAAGCACGTAGTGGAGAACGGTTTCAGCTCCGCCGCGACCGGCAGACTCCCTCCAAAGATCAAGTTGGGTTTCGCACTCCATTAACTTGGCAGCGAGAGCTGTGGCCTCCGGAGTGTCTTCATCAGGCCAAAAGGCATTGAAGATACGGATTGCCACATCAAGAATATCCTTGCCATAATTCTTCACAATTTCGACGTGAGAGGACAAGCTGAACAGCAGGTCCTCCATGTCATAAGGAATTTCTCCAACGCCAGGAGCAATTGGGGTACCCCTCTGCTGGCGGAACTTGGCAACAGTAGTTGTTGCAATGGCATTGCCCTCCGGAAATTTGTCTAAAAACAAGACAAGTGAAATAAGTAAAAGAGGTTGACCTGGAGAAATTCATGTCGGCTTAAGGAAAAGAACTTACGAGAGATGTGGCTGTGCATCCGGGTCAGCTCCTTGGTACAGTCATCACGCCTTTTACGGAGTTGGGCAAGTTCAGTGTTCGCCGACTCAAGCTTAACGTCGGCCTCCTTAAGCAGTTATTGGTCCTTGGCGATCTGGAGGTTGAGGCGCTCTCGTTCTTCAGTCAAGTCTTGGCCTGCTTTCTCCAGTTCGGACTTGTGCTGCGCCTTGAGCTTCTTCATGTCTGCCTTGAGCTTGGCAATTTCTTCGTCTTCGGTCCAGAGGAGGGCAAGCTCGTCATCCCCTTCTTGAGTTCAGCTTGGTGTTGCCCTGCTTGTTCGAGAAAATGCAGCATCATATCAGGCACGGGCACACTATCTTCAAGAGAGGCTGAAATAGTTTGTTGACCCGGCAAAGCCGAGGTATGAATATTTGTCGAGCCAAGGGGAAAAGGAGATAGAACGCGAAGGAAAATTAAGCAAAAATGACTTACCCTTTATCTGCTCCAAGTTCTTCCTCATGATGATGTTCTCGGCCTCCACTCCAGCTGTGAAATCCGAATGACGAATTAGTTCGGCGGAAAAAGACAAAGAGAAATGGAAAAAATGCCAAAGAGAAAACTTACCCCTTTTCTCGTATTCGGCGAGAAGTGTAGTATGCTTTGCACGCAGCATCTTGTGAGTATCCAAGAGACGCTGAAACTCAGCGCTCCGACGATTGGTGGTCACCTGAAAAGAGTAAAAAAGGACAGCTTAGTCTTGTGCATATTCGAAGTGTACAAAATCCGGGCCAAGTGGAACTTAACCCGGCTCTAGGTGTGTGCATATTCAAAGTGTACAAAATCCAGGCCAAGTGGAACTTAAACCGGCTCTAGGTGTGTGCATATTCGAAGTGTACAAAATCCGGGCCAAGTGGAACTTAACCCGGCTCTAGGTGTGTACATATTCCAAGTGTACAAAATCCGGGCCAAGTGGAGCTTAACCCGGCTCTAGGTGTGTGCATATTCGAAGTGTACAAAATCTGGGCCAAGTGGAACTTAACCCGACTCTAGGTGTGTGCATATTCAAAGTGTACAAAATCCGGGCCAAGTGGAACTTAACCCGGATCTAGGTGTGTGCATATTCGAAGTGTACAAAATCAGGGCCAAGTGGAACTTAACCCAGCTCTAGGTGTGTGCATATTCGAAGTGTACAAAATCCAAGCCAAGTGGAACTTAACCTGGCTCTAGGTGTGTGCATATTCAAAGTTATTAATGAGCTACGTTAGTTCTCTAAGGAGCATTCGGCCAAGTAACAAGTTACTCCCTCGGAGGCTCGGGGACTAATGACTATATCACTAATATCTACTACATGCTTAGGAAAATGCAAAATAACGTACCTCCATCATCCGACCTGCAAGGTTGATTGCCTTGGCAGCATTATTCATTTGGGCAGCAAACTCAGCGGGCCCGAAATTCTCCGAGAGATCATCATTGTGGATGAACTCCGCCTTGTTCCAGTTGTTTACAAACTCGATCAAGGTCGGAGGAGAGCGTTCGCCACTGAGCATGTGGGGTACAACTAGACCCTTAGCATGAGCTTCCCTCCTCTCAACCTGGGCAACGGCGGGCTGGTGTGCAAAATGAGTTGCGCATCAGCTGGCTTGGGAGGGGCGTCCTTCGGCGGTGGAGTCTTTTTCGGGAGCATGGACACAAGTGTACCCTGTCCAGCCTCGATTGACGCTTCCCTGGTGGCGTCAGGAGCCTTTTTCCCCTTGGGCTGCAGCTGAGAAGTTGAAGTTGCTGCGGCGGATTTGCCCTTGGGAGCTGCCTTAGTGCTTGTCTTGGTGCTGCTGGTGCCTTCTCGCCGAGTCTTGGAAGACTCGGACGAGGCGGAGGGGCTTGGCGCTGTTGCTGTTGGTGCTGGAGCTGATGCTGGTACTGATTTCCGTTTTGGTGGGGGTACTGAAGGAACCTCAGTGGTGGTTGGTTGTGGTTGTGCCGAAGAAGGAGCAACTACAGCCTCGGCAGAACCGCTTCCCCCCGTTCCGAGGTTGCCCTTCTCTTGACGAGGTGGGCTAGAACCCGGAGCAGCCGCTGAGCCCTCCTGAATGGGGCTCAACGGGCGTGAATCGTCGCCACGAGGGGGAGAAGGGCTATGTCGGAGCGGCAAGGCAATACCAGATCCACTCCGAGGGACCTGCACCAAGGCCCTGCCGAATCAAATCATGAATGATGAGAAACTATAACAAAGGAAGAACAAGTGAATAGCAAAGGGATAGGTGACTTACTCATCCGAGGTCAAAGGATCCTTAGGCTTCCGAGCCCTCTGGGTTATGGCCTTGGTTGTAGGTTTGGTGGCAGCTTTGTCCGTGGACTTCTTTCGCCTTTTAGATGGCTGAGAAAGTCCGGAGGAAGAAGCAGATGCGGCTCCCCTCTTCTTCGGTACGACCGGGACAGGCTCACCCGTGGCAAGGGGAGGATCTTCATGGATCTGCCCACCGGGGTTAGCTGATGCCGGAAAAGCGTAAGAAAGGGGGACAGCGTCAAATGCCTTCATCACCTCAACATCCGAATCATCTTCATCGTCAGGCCAATCTCTAATGGAAGAGAGTTTACCGATATGTTGCTTGGTCGCATCAGCCATCGGCAGGAACATCTCCTGATCCGGATCCTCCTCGTCCGAGGCATCTTGGTCAGGCGCCCATTTAAGAGAAGGCTCGGTGCCATCCTCAATAGTTTTCTGAAGAAACATCTAAGGGAAAGAAAAGGCGGACGAAGGTGATCATTGCGTCCTCATTGCGCAATCCCTGATCCTTCAGCTCCTAGAACTGTTTATTGACTTGGTTCGCCAGGGCAGTGGGCTTCTTGGGGACCTTGTCCCACATATCCGGATTAGGAGGACCCGGAGCATAGGGGAGCAGCCGGATCAGATCTTTAGTTGTGCCATTTCTGACATAAAAGAAAGTTCGGGCCCAGCCCTTGCAAGAGTCAAGACCCGTGACTCGGGGGAAAATAGACTGTTTTCTAGGAGAAATGGAGGTTGCGCCAAACTGCGTGAGCTGCTTGTCCTCCGGATTAAGGTCTATATTCAGAATCATGTTCCAACGAAGGCCAAAGAACCGGATCCAGATCTCCTTCGTGGGCCACAGTCCGGCATAGCCCTCGATGGTGGAAGCGAAGGCGGAGAGAGAGGTGATGGCGTTAGCCGGAAGATGGTCCGGCTGAAGCTCATACGTGTTGAGCCAGTCATGGAAGAAGTCGCTAATAGGGAGACCGAACCCACATTGGACGTGGGAGAGGAATACCACATACTCACCCGGATTGGGTGAGGGGGCAAGCTCCGCAGCGGCGAGGCGTGCGATGACGCCCTCCGGGATAAGCCGGGTGCGGTACAACCAATCGAGGTCATACTGGCACACCCAGAACCCAGCACAGGTGTCGCGGTCGGCGTTCCCCGCGTCCTCCTCCATTTCCTGCTCCGTGACGACGAGCTCCTCCTCTGTCATCTCAAGGCCACTATCCTCACTGGCGCTAGCAGCGGTGGGAGGTAGTGGCCTGGACTGGCAAGGACCCGTGGCGGAGGAGATGTGTGGAGGTGGAGGCGACACTGGTGCGCGAGGAAATGGTGCGGCGGCAGCGCGTCTACGCAAGTGCGGTGGCGGCAGCGCTGTCGCGGGGAAGAAGAAGAAGAAGAAGAGGCAGAGGGGCGCGAGAAAGACCCAAGGGGCGCGCCCGTCCCCTATTTAACCACGCCCTAGAGAGGTAGTGGGATCGCGATGTGCGGACGGGCCACACGGTGTGGCCGTGTATGACCCGGATCGACCAATCAGTGACGAGCCATAGGAAGGGCCACAGGGCGCATCGGATCCCACGACGCGACGTTATGATACAGTTAACGAGGAGGTAGGCACGATGTGACGTGTGCTATAGTAAATTCTGACAATAACTGTGGCGGTTACTGTCGTAGGCCCTTAAAATGAGCCAAAGTAATGATTAGCCTCGACGTGGGAAAGCGTACAAGAGAAGGAAGAATAACTCGGATAAGTATAGGGTGACCCGGCCTGCGAGTGAAAATTCTAAATGTGCCAAGGGAAAGCAAACCAAGGGAATCCGAACCATGAGGTAACTCAGAAAAGGAGCAAGAGGCTCTGTAAAATTGAACCTGTTGTGGCCTTAGCGGCTAAGGCAGCTAAGACCGCACCAGCTTCGGGGACTAATGTTGGGGGGATATCACGCCGGGGTATAAAGGCCGAGTTAGCCGAGGTACGGCAAGGTCAAAGCAAGTGATGGCCGAGTCACCTCAAGGCAGGCCGAATCACGGAGTAACCCGGACCAGGGGATGTCCACCTAACTGGGTCTCAACTGACTTATGCATTATGTCGGTAAGATGTATCTAACTTATATGCAGGTATAGGTGTGGCCAGATCAACTAGATACGATCCGGGTTATATCAAGCTTGTAAGAGAAGGAAGGTATCTCGCTGGTCAAAGGGTGACCACTGTGTGCATAGCGTGAGCGAAGCAGACAAAGGCCAGGACCACCGAGGCGTGGCCGACAAAGGTGACGATGCCTGTGTCAGATGACGCGGGCGCCGCAGAGGCTCACGTAGCCTCTGCATGGATGACGGTGGGAAAAAGTAACTCGGTCGGCTTACTATTTTGGGAGGAGGCATATTCCAAGGAATATGCCTCCACGTATGCCCTAACTGGAGACCTGGCTACCCCTATATAAGGAGGGCTAGGGCCTCTGTAGAAAGGGTTGATCTAAAGTGGGTTGTGGTTTACTAGGGTGTTCCTGAGGGTAGGCTAGTGGTGAGAGTAAGAGAGTTCTTCTTCCTCCTCTCCCCAATACAGCTCAAGGAGCACTTGTAAATTGAGGAAGTGAATCGAATACAAAGTAACCGTGTGTGGAATCAACACACTATCCCTCCCTGGATTCCCCTAGTGCATTTAGTCCCCACCTTTAGACTATCCATGGCATCTTCCGTGACACCACCACGACAACACATGAAATGACACTAGTGGATCCATATGTGGTATGTGAAAAGAACACACATGCAATGACATAGGTGGATTGATATGTGGTCTATGTATAGAACACAAATGCAATGCCACTGATGGATCCATATGTGGTATGTGAAAAGAACACACATGCAATGAAATCTGGTGGATCCATATGGGGTCTGTGAAAAGAACACACATGCAATGACTCTAGCTGTGGTTAATGAAAAGAACACACATGCAATGAACTTTGGTGGATCCATATGTGGTCTGTGAAAAGAACACACATGCAATGACAATGGTGGTTCCATATGTGGTCTGTGAAAAGAACACACATGCAATTACAATGCTGGATCCATATGTGGTTTGTGAAAAGAACACACATTCAATGAAACTAGTCGATCCATAAGTGGTCTGTGAAAAGAACACACATGAAATGACACCGGTGGATCCATATGTGGTATGTGAAAAGAACACATGCAATGACTCTGGTGGATCTATATGTGGTTTGTGAAAAGAACACACATGCAATGACACTCGTGGATCCATATGTGGTTTGTGAAAAGAATAAACATTTCAATGACACTGGTTGATCCATATATGGTCTGTGAAAAGAACACACACGCAATGACATTGGTGGATCCATATGTGGTATGTGAAAAGAACACACATGCAGTGACAATGGTGGTTCCATATGTGCTCTGTGAAAAGAACACACATTCAATGACAATGGTGGATCCATATGTGGTGTGTGAAAAGAACACACATGCAATGGCACTGGTTGATCCATATGTGGTCTGTGAAAAGAACACACATGAAATGATACTAGTGGATCCATATGTGGTCTGTGAAAAGAACACACATGCAATGAAACTTGTGGATCTATTTGTGGTCTATGAAAAGAACACAAATGCAATGACACTAGTGGATCCATATGTGGTATGTGAAATGAACACACATGCAATAAACTCTAGTTGATCCATATGGGGTCTGTGAAAAGAACACACATGCAATGGCTCTAGCTATGGTTAATGAAAACAACACAAATGCAATGAACTCTAGTGGATCCATATGTGGTCCGTGAAAAGAACACACATGCAATGACACTGGTGCATCCATATGTGGTCTGTGAAAATAACAAACATTTCAATGACACTTGTGGATCCATATATGGTCTGTGAAAAGAACACACATGCAATGACATTGGTGGATCCATATGTGGTCCATGAAAAGAACACATATCCAATGACAATGGTGGGTCCATATGTGGCTGTCAAAAGAATCACACATGCAATGACAATGGTGAATCCATATGTAGGTTGTGAAAAGGAACACACATTCAATGACACTGGTCGATCCATATGTGGTCTGTGAAAAGAACACACATGAAATGACACTGGGGGATCCATATGTGGTCTGTGAAAAGAACACACAGGCAATGACTCTGGTGGATCCACATGTGTTTTGTGAATAGAACACACATGCAATGAAACTGGTGGATCCATATGTGGTCTCTGAAAAGAACAAACATTTCATTGACACTGGTGGATCCATATATGTTCTGTGAAAAGAAAACACATGCAATGACATTGGCGGATCCAGTATGTGGTATGTGAAAAGAACACACCTTCAAGGACACTAGTGGATCCATATGTGGTTTGTGAAAATAACACACATGCAATGACACTGGTTGATCCATATGTGGTCTATGAAAAGAACACACAGTGAAATGACACTCGTGGATCCATATGTAGTATGTGAAAAGAACACACATGCAATGACTATGGTGGATCCATATGTGGTATGTGAAAAGAACACACATGCAATGACACTGGTTGATCCATATGTGATCTGTGAAAAGAACACACATGAAATGACACTCGTGGATCCATATGTGGTATGTGAAAAGAACACACATGGAATGACTCTGGTGGATCCATATGTGGTATGTGAAAAGAACACACATGCAATGACACTGGTGCATCCAAATGTGGTTTCTGAAAAGAACACACATGCAATGACATTGCTGGATCCATATGTGGTATGTGAAAAGAACACACATGCAATGACAATGGTGGTTCCAAATGTGGTTTGTTAAAAGAACACACATGCAATGACACTAGTGGATCCATATTCGGTCTGTGAAAAGAACACACATGCAGTGAGACTGATGGATACATATGTGTTCTATGAGAAGAACACACATGCAATGACAATGGTGGATCCATATGTGGTCTGTGAAAATAACACACATGCAATGACACTGGTGGATCCATATGTGGTTTGTAAAAAGAACACACATGCAATGACAATGGTGGTTCCATATGTGGTTTGTGAAAAGAATAGACATGCAATGACAATGGCAGTTCCATATGTGGTTTACGAAAAGAACAGACATGCAATGACACTGGTTGATCCATATGTGGTCTATGAAAAGAACACACATGCAATGGCACTGGTGGATCCATATGTGGTCTATGAAAAGAACACACATGCAATGACAATGCTGGTTCCAAATATGGTTTGTGAAAAGAACACACATGCAATGACAATGGTGAATCCATATGTAGGTTGTGAAAAGAACACACATGCAATGATACTGGTCGATCCATATGTGGTCTGTGAAAAGAACACACATGAAATGACACTGGTGGATCCATATGTGGTCTGTGAAAAGAACACACAGGCAATGACTCTCGTGGATCCACATGTGTTTTGTGAAAAGAACACACATGAAATGAAACTAGTGGATCCATATGTGGTCTCTGAAAAGAACAAACATTTGAGTGACACTGGTGGATCTATATATGTTCTGTGAAAAGAAAACACATGCAATGACATTGGTGGATCCATATGTGGTGTGTGAAAATAACACACCTTCAAAGACACTAGTGGATCCATATGTGGTTTGTGAAAATAACACACATGCAATGACACTGGTTGATCCATATGTTGTCTATGAAAAGAACACACATGAAATGACACTCGTGGATCCATATGTGGTATGTGAAAAGAACACACATGCAATGAATCTGGTGGATCCATATGTGGTCTGTGAAAAGAACACACATGCAATGACACTGGTGGATCCAAATGTGGTTTCTGAAAAGAACACACATGCAATGACATTGCTGGATCCATATGTGGTCTTCGAAAAGAACACACATGCAATGACAATGGTGGTTCCAAATGTGGTTTGTGAAAAGAACACACATGCAATGACACTAGTGGATCCATATTCGGTCTGTGAAAAGAACACACATGAAGTGAGACTGATGGATACATATGTGTTCTATGAGAAGAACACACATGCAATGATAATGGTGGTTCCATATGTGGTTTGTGAAAAGAACAGACATGCAATGACACTGGTGGATCAATATGTGGTCTGCGAAAATAACACACATGCAATGACACTGGTGGATCCATATGTGGTTTGTAAAAAGAAAATACATGCAATGAAAATGGTGGTTCCATATGTGGTTTGTGAAAAGAACAGACGTGCAATGACAATGGCGGTTCAATATGTGGTTTATGAAAAGAACAGATTGCAATGACACTAGTTGATCCATATGTGGTCTGTGAAAATAACGCACATGCAATGACACTGGTGGATCCATATGTAGTATGTGAAAAGAACACACATGCAATGACAATGGTGGTTCCAAATGTGGTTTGTGAAAAGAACACACATGCAATGACACTAGCGGATCCATATGTGGTATGTGAAAAGAACAAACATTTCAATGATACTGGTGGATCCATATATGGTTTGTGAAAATAACACACATGCAATGAACTCTGGTGGTTCCATATGTGGTCTCTGAAAAGAATAGACTTGCAATGACACTGGTGGATCCATATGTGGTTTGTGAAAAGAACAAACATTTTAATGACACTAGTGGATCCATATATGGTCTATGAAAGAACACACATGCAATGACATTGGTGGATCCATATGTGGTCTATGAAAAGAACACACATGCAATGACACTGGTGGTTCGATATATAGTCTGTGAAAAGAACACACATGCAATGACAATGGAGGATCCATATGTGGTTTGTGAAAAGAACACACATGCAATGACTATGGTGGATCAATATGTGGTCTCTGAAAAGAACACACATGCAATGACACTGGTGGATCCTTATATTGTCTATGAAAAGAACACGTATACAATGACACTGGCGGATCCATATGTGGTGTGTGAAAAGAACAGACATGTAACGACTCTAGCTATAGTTATTGAAAAGAACAAACATGCAATGAACTCTAGTGGATCCATATGTGGTATGTGAAAATAACACACATGCAATGACACTGGTGGATCCATATGTGGTCCATGGAAAGAGCAAACATTTCAATGAAACTTGGGGATCCATATATGGTTTGTGAAAAGAACACACATGCAATGACATTGGTGGATCCATTTGCGGTCTGTGAAAAGAACACACATGAAGTGACAATGGTGGTTCCATATGTGGTCTGTGAAATGACCACACATGCACTGACAATGGTGGATCCATATGTGGTCTGTGAAAAGAACACACATGCAATGACACTTGTTGACCCATATGTGGTTTGTGAAAAGAACACACATCAAATTATACTAGTCGATCCATATGTCGTTTGTGAAAAGAACACACATGTAATGAAAGTAGTGGATCCATCTGTGGTCTGTGAAAAGAACACACATGCAATGACACTAGTGGATGCATATGTGGTATGTGAAAAGAACACACATGCAATGAGAATGGTGGTTCCAAATGTGGTTTGTGAAAAGAAAAAACATGCAATGACAATAGTGGATCCATATGTGGTATGTGAAAAGAACAGACATTTCAATGACACGGTGGATCCATATATGGTTTGTGCAAAGAACACGCATGCAATGAACTCTGGTGGTTCTATATGTGGTCTGTGAAAAGAATAGGCATGCAATGACACTGGTGGATCCATATGTGGTCTATGAAAAGAAGAAACATTTCAATGACACTGGTGCATCCATATATGGTCTGTGAAAGAACACACATGCAATGAAACTGGCGGATCCATATGTGGTCTGTGAAAAGAACACACATGCAATGACACTAGTGGATCCATATGTGCTCTGTGAAAATAACAAACATTTCAATGACACTTGTGGATCCATATATGGTCTGTGAAAAGAACACACATGCAATGACATTGGTGGATCCATATGTGGTCCATGAAAAGAACACATATCCAATGACAATGGTGGTTCCATATGTGGCTGTCAAAAGAACACACATGCAATGACAATGGTGAATCCATATGTAGGTTGTGAAAAGAACACACATTCAATGACACTGGTCGATCCATATGTGGTCTGTGAAAAGAACACACATGAAATGACACTGGTGGATCCCTATGTGGTCTGTCAAAAGAACACACAGGCAATGACTCTGGTGGATCCACATGTGTTTTGTGAAAAGGACACACATGCAATGAAACTGGTGGATCCATATGTGGTCTCTGAAAAGAACAAACATTTCATTGACACTGGTGGATCCATATATGTTCTGTGAAAAGAAAACACATGCAATGACATTGGTGGATCCATATGTGGTATGTGAAAAGAACACACCTGCAAGGACACTAGTGGATCCATATGTGGTTTGTGAAAATAACACACATGCAATGACACTGGTTGATCCATATGTGGTCTATGAAAAGAACACACGTGAAATGACACTCGTGGATCCATATGTAGTATGTGAAAAGAACACACATGCAATGACTATGGTGGATCCATATGTGGTTTGTGAAAAGAACACACATGCAATGACACTGGTTGATCCATATGTGATCTGTGAAAAGAACACACATGAAATGACACTCGTGGATCCATATGTGGTATGTGAAAAGAACACACATGGAATGACTCTAGTGGATCCATATGTGGTATGTGAAAAGAACACACATGCAATGACAATGGTGGTTCCAAATGTGGTTTGTAAAAGAACACACATGCAATGACACTAGTGGATCCATATTCGGTCTGTGAAAAGAACACACATGCAGTGAGACTGATGGATACATATGTGTTCTATGAGAAGAACACACATGCAGTGACAATGGTGGTTCCATATGTGGTTTGTGAAAAGAACATACATGCAATGACAATGGTGGATCCATATGTGGTCTGTGAAAATAACACACATGCAATGACACTGGTGGATCCATATGTGGTATGTGAAAAGAACACACCTGCAAGGACACTAGTGGATCCATATGTGGTTTGTGAAAATAACACACATGCAATGACACTGGTTGATCCATATGTGGTCTATGAAAAGAACACATGGGAAATGACACTCGTGGATCCATATGTAGTATGTGAAAAGAACACACATGCAATGACTATGGTGGATCCATATGTGGTATGTGAAAAGAACACACATGCAATGACACTGGTTGATCCATATGTGATCTGTGAAAAGAACACACATGAAATGACACTCGTGGATCCATATGTGGTATGTGAAAAGAACACACATGGAATGACTCTGGTGGATCAATATGTGGTATGTGAAAAGAACACACATGCAATGACACTGGTGGATCCAAATGTGGTTTCTGAAAAGAACACACATGCAATGACATTGCTGGATCCATATGTGGTATGTGAAAAGAACACACATGCAATGACAATGGTGGCTCCAAATGTGGTTTGTTAAAAGAACACACATGCAAAGACACTAGTGGATCCATATTCGGTCTGTGAAAAGAACACACATGCAGTGAGACTGATGGATACATATGTGTTCTATGAGAAGAACACACATGCAGTGACAATGGTGGTTCCATATGTGGTTTGTGAAAAGAACATACATGCAATAACAATGGTGGATCCATATGTGGTCTGTGAAAATAACACACATGCAATGACACTGGTGGATCCATATGTGGTTTGTAAAAAGAACACACATGCAATGACAATGGTGGTTCCATATGTGGTTTGTGAAAAGAACAGACATGCAATGACAATGGAGGTTCCATATGTGGTTTACGAAAAGAACAGACATGCAATGACACTGGTTGATCCATATGTGGTATATGAAAAGAACACACATGCAATGGCACTGGTGGATCCATATGTGGTCTATGAAAAGAACACACATGCAATGACAATGCTGGTTCCAAATGTGGTTTGTGAAAAGAACACACATGCAATGACAATGGTGAATCCATATGTAGGTTGTGAAAAGAACACACATGCAATGACACTGGTCGATCCATATGTGGTCTGTGAAAAGAACACACATGAAATGACACTGGTGGATCCATATGTGGTCTGTGAAAAGAACACACAGGAAATGACTCTCGTGGATCCACATGTGTTTTGTGAAAAGAACACACATGAAATGAAACTAGTGGATCCATATGTGGTCTCTGAAAAGAAAAAACATTTGAGTGACACTGGTGGATCCATATATGTTCTGTGATAAGAAAACACATGCAATGACATTGGTGGATCCATATGTGGTGTGTGAAAATAACACACCTTCAAGGACACTAGTGGATCCATATGTGGTTTGTGAAAATAACACACATGCAATGACACTGGTTGATCCATATGTTGTCTATGAAAAGAACACACATGAAATGACACTCGTGGATCCATATGTGGTATGTGAAAAGAACACACATGCAATGACTCTGGTGGATCCATATGTGGTCTGTGAAAAGAACACACATGCAATGACACTGGTGGATCCAAATGTGGTTTCTGAAAAGAACACACATGCAATGACATTGCTGGATCCATATGTGGTCTTCGAAAAGAACACACATGCAATGACAATGGTGGTTCCAAATGTGGTTTGTGAAAAGAACACACATGCAATGACACTAGTGGATCCATATTCGGTCTGTGAAACGAACACACATGCAGTGAGACTGATGGATACATATGTGTTCTATGAGAAGAACACACATGCAATGATAATGGTGGTTCCATATGTGGTTTGTGAAAAGAACAGACATGCAATGACACTTGTGGATCAATATGTGGTCTGTGAAAATAACACACATGCAATGACACTGGTGGATCCATATGTGGTTTGTAAAAAGAAAACACATGCAATGAAAATGGTGGTTCCATATGTGGTTTGTGAAAAGAACAGACGTGCAATGACAATGGCGGTTCCATATGTGGTTTATGAAAAGAACAGACATGCAATGACACTGGTTGATCCATATGTGGTCTGTGAAAAGAACGCACATGCAATGACACTGGTGGATCCATATGTAGGATGTGAAAAGAACACACATGCAATGACAATGGTGGTTCCAAATGTGGTTTGTGAAAAGAACACACATGCAATGACACTAGCGGATCCATATGTGGTATGTGAAAAGAACAAACATTTCAATGACACTGGTGGATCCATATATGGTTTGTGAAAATAACACACATGCAATGAACTCTGGTGGTTCCATATGTGGTCTCTGAAAAGAATAGACTTGCAATGACACTGGTGGATCCATATGTGGTTTGTGAAAAGAACAAACATTTCAATGACACTAGTGGATCCGTATATGGTCTATGAAAGAACACACATGCAATGACATTGGTGGATCCATATGTGGTCTATGAAAAGAACACACATGCAATGACACTGGTGGTTCGATATATAGTCTGTGAAAAGAACACACATGCAATGACAATGGAGGATACATATGTGGTTTGTGAAAAGAACACACATGTAATGACTCTGGTGGATCAATATGTGGTCTCTGAAAAGAACACACATGCAATGACACTGGTGGATCCTTATATGGTCTATGAAAAGAACACGCATACAATGACACTGGCGGATCCATATGTGGTGTGTGAAAAGAACAAACATGTGACGACTCTAGCTGTAGTTATTGAAAAGAACAAACATGCAATGAACTCTAGTGGATCCATATGTGGTATGTGAAAATAACACACATGCAATGACACTGGTGGATCCATATGTGGTCCATGAAAAGAACAAACATTTCAATGACACTTGGGTATCCATATATGGTTTGTGAAAAGACACCACATGCAATGACATTGGAGGATCCATATGCGGTCTGTGAAAAGAACACACATGAAGTGACAATGGTGGTTCCATATGTGGTCTGTGAAATGACCACAGATGCAATGAAAATGGTGGATCCATATGTGGTCTGTGAAAAGAACACACATGCAATGACACTTGTTGACCCATATGTGGTTTGTGAAAAGAACACACATGAAATTACACTAGTCGATCCATATGTGGTCTGTGAAAAGAACACACATGTAATGAAACTAGTGGATCCATATGTGGTCTGTGAAAAGAACACACATGCAATGACACTAGTGGATGGATATGTGGTATGTGAAAAGAACACACATGCAATGACAATGGTGGTTCCAAATGTGGTTTGTGAAAAGAAAAAACATGCAATGACACTAGTGGATC
>CAJUXJ010000316.1:57926-88626 GCA_910589775.1 Avena eriantha
TATGTGAAAAGAACAAACATTTCAATGACACTGGTGGATCCATATGTGGTTTTTGCAAAGAACACACATGCAATGAACTCTGGTTGGTTCGGTATGTGGTCTGTGAAAAGAACAGGATGCAATGACACTTGTGGATCCATATGTGGTCTATGAAAAGAACAAACATTTCAATGACACTGGTGGATCCATATATGGTCTATGAAGAACACACGTGCAATGACACTAGCGGATCCATATGTGGTCTGTGAAAAGAACGCACATACAATGACAATGGTGGTTCCATATGTGGTCTATGAAATGAACACACATGCAATGACAATGGTGGATCCATATGTGGTCTGTTAAAAGAACACACATGCAATGATGCTGGTGGATCCATATGTGGTGCTGTGAAAAGAACACACATGAAATGACACTAGTGGATCCATATGTGGTCTGCGAAAAGAACACACATAGAATGACACTGGTGGATCCATGTGTGGTATGTGAAAAGAATAGACATGCAATGACACTAGTGGATCCAAATGTGTTCTGTGAAAAGAACACACATGCAATGACACTGGTGGATCCAAAGTGGTTTCTGAAAAGAACAAACATGCAATGACATTGGTGGATCCATATGTGGTCGTGAAATGAACACACATGCAATGACAATGGTGTTCCAAATGTGGTTTGTGAAAAAGAACACACATTCATGACACTCGGTGGATCCATATTTGGTCTATGAAAAGAAACACACATGCAATGACACTGATGGTAATGTTACCGTCTATAAAGCTCGACTTGTCGCGAAAGGGTTCCGACAAATTCATGGAGTTGACTATGATGAGACATTTCACCAGTAGCGAAGCTAAAGTCTGTGAGGATTTTGTTAGCAATTGCTGCATATTTCATTAATTATGAGATTTGGTTGATGGATGTCAAAACGGCGTTCCTTAATGGTGACATTGAGGAAGATTTGTATATGTACAACCCAAGGGTTTTGTCGATCTAAAAAATGCTGACAAGGTATGCAACTTTAGCGCTCCATTTATGGACTAAGCAAGCATCCCGGAGTTGGAATCACGTTTTGGTAAAGTAATCAAAACTTTGGATTTATACAAACTTATGGAGAAGCTTGTATTTACAAGAAAGTGAGTGGGAGCTCTGTAGCATTCTAGTACTATATGTAGATGACATATTGTTGATTGGGAATGATATAGAACTTCTTATAGCGTCAAAACCTATTGAATAATAGTTTTCAATGAAGGATCTTGGCGAAGTGGCATATATTCTAGGCATCAAAGATTTATAGAGATAGATCAAGACGCCTAATAACGCTTTCACAAAGTACATACTTAGACAAAGTTCTAAAGAAGTTTAGAATGGAAGATAGCAAGAAAGGGTTCGTGCCCATGTTGTTAGGTAAGACCTTGAGTAAGACTCAAAGTCCAGCTACGGCAGAAGATCGAGTGAAAATGAATAATATTCCCTATGCCTCGGCCATAGGTTCTATCATGTATGCCATGCTGTGTACAAGACTGGATATAGCACATGCTGTTAGTTTGACTAGCAGATATCAAAGTGATCCTGGAATGGAACATTGGACAGCGGTCAAGAATATCCTGAAGTACCTAAATAGGACTAAGGATATGGTTCTTTCTTATGGAGGTGATGAACGGCTTGTTGTAAACGGTTACACAGATGCTAGTTGGAACACCGATCCGGATGACTCCAAGTCACAGTCGGGATACGTATTTATTTTGAATGGTGCTGTAGTGAGCTGGAGGAGTGCGAAGCAAAGCGTTTGTGGCGAAATATTCAACTCAATCGGAATACATAGCTGCTTCGGAGGCTGCACAAGAAGCCATTTGGATGGAAGGAATTCATTACTGAACTTGGCGTGGTTCCCAGTGTGTTGGACCCGATGGCCATCTACTGTGACAACACAGGTGCCATAGCTAATGCACAGGAGCCAAGGTACACTAGCAAGCTAAAGCACATCAAGCTACGTTTCCACGCTATTCGCGAGTATGTCCGAGATGGTGACATAAAGATTTGCAAAGTACACACTGATCTGAATGTGGCAGATCCGTTGACTAAACCTCTCCCTAGGGCAAAGCATGACCAACACCAGAACGCCATGGTGTTCGGTATATTACCATGTAATCTAGATTATTGACTCTAGTGCAAGTGGGAGAACTGCTAGAGATATGCCCAAGAGGCAATAATGAAAGTGATTATTATTATATCTTTGTGTTTATGATGAATGTTTACATCCCATGCTATAATTGTATTATTAGGAAACACTAATACATGTGTGTTTGTAAACATAAGAGAATCCCTAGTAAGCCTCTTGTTGAACTAGCTTGTTGATTAATTGATGATCATGGTTTCCTGATCATGGACATTAGGATGTGATTAATAACAAGTTATGTCATTAGGGAATGATATGATGGACACACACCCATAGTAAGCGTAGCATAAGATCAAGTCATTAAGTTCATATTGCTGTAAGCTTTTAAATACATAGTAACCTAATCCTTCGACCATGAGGTTGTGTTAATCACCATCACCGGATGGGTACTTTGATGACATCAAACACCGCTTCGTAACTGGGTGGTCATAAAGGTGTCATTGGGTATTCTGAAAGTATGTGTTGAAGCGCATGGACCAATATTGGGATTTGTCCATCCATATGACGGATAGATATGCTCTGGGCCCTCTCGGTGGAATGTCATCTAGTTAGCTTGCAAGCATGTGACTGGGTCACAAGGGATGACATATCACGGAACGAGTAAAGAGTACTTATCCGTAACGAGGTAGAACTAGGTATGGAGATGCTGACGGTCAAACCTCGGATAAGTATAGTATCGCGTGACAAAGGGAATTGGTTTCGTATGTAAATGGTTCAATCGATCACGAAGTCATCGTTGAGTATGTGGGAGCCATTATGGATCTCTAGGTCCCGATGATGGTTATTGATAGGAGATGTGTCTCTGTCATGTCTGCATATTCACGAACCGTAGGGTGACACACTTAAGGTTCAAAGTGTTTTAAGTAGATATGGAATGTGCGTTGGAGACCGAATGTTGTTCGGAGTCTCGGAATGAATCCGGGACATCACGAGGAGATCCGGAATGGTCCGGAGAATAAGATTCATATATTGGGGATCATTTTCTAAGTTAGGAAATGTTCTGGAGTGTTTGTATGAGGGTTCTAGAAGGTTTCAGAATGTTCCGGAAGGTTTTGGAAGGTTTCTTGGAGTTTGCTTGAAAACCAAGGAAGGGATCAAGGGAGTCCTGGTGGGTCAAGACTAGGAGTCATGGGGGAGTAGGACTCCTCCCCCCACTCCCCAATCCGCCGGCCTAGAGGGATGGGAGTCCTACAAGGACTCCCCTCCCATGGCGCCTCACCCCCCTTAAATAGAGGGGCAGGGGCACCCCCTCCACCCCTGCTCTATAACTCCCAATCTCTGCCGCCTCTCTCCTCCTCCTTCTTCTGCACAGGCATAGGCGAAGCCCTGCAGAATTCTCTACTCCACCACCACCACCACGCCGTCGTGCTGCTGGGATTCCGTGGAGAAGATCTGCTACCGCTCCGCTGCGCGCTGGGAATGAAAACGAGGAGAGGAAGGTCTGCTTCGACTCCGCACGTGTGACCGACTGCGGAAGCGCTGCCGAAACATGCGCCAAGAAGGATCGTCCACTTGACCGACTGCGGAAGCGCTGCTTGGAACGCGACGCCGGAAGGATCGTCCACACGATCTTGAGATCGGCAAGTGATAGACTACATCAACCACAAGATCTAATCTCGGTTAACGCTTTCAGATCTACGAGGGTTAGTTGTCCTATCTATCTCATTGCACATGTCTAATAGATTAGATCTTGCTTTTATCTAGATTAGATCTGGGTTTTGTTCGTTCTTGCGGTAGAAATTTTTTGTTTTCATGCTACGAACTCCATCAGTGGTATCAGAGCCGTATCTATGCGTATATCTATTGCAGAGTACAACACAATGTTTTTTGTGGGCGTTGATGCTTTTGTTATCGGTGTCTTAGCGTGTACTTTGCATCTTGCAAGCATGGTTGGATGAAGCGGCTCGGGCTAACATTACATGTCATCGCACATGAGACTTGCTCCACGCTTGACGTGCAACTTGCTTTGCACAAGTGCTTTGCGGGTGTCTGTCTCTCCCACCATAGTTAAGATTCAATTTACAATGAGCATCTGACAACACTTGTATCAACATTGTCGTTCTTGTTCGTAGGTAAGATCAGTCTTATGCGAAAGCCCCAAACCACGTACAACATGCAAAGAAAATTAGAGGCGTCTAACTTGTTTTTGCAGGGGTTTTGTGATGTGATATGGCCATCATGTGATTGTGATTGTATTTGATGTATGCAATGATCCTTGTTGTAATATGGCAACCGGCAGGAGCCTAATGGTTGTCTTTAATTCTGTTAAGACCTGCGTGTCTATTCATCTTGTAATAGCTTTATTCCAAGTAGTTGTAATAGTTGCTGGTGATGATGGACAACCATGAAGCGGCGCCACTGACCTTGACGCAATGCTGGTGATGATGGAGATCATGTTCGTGCTTTGGAGATGGAGATCAAAGGCGCAAGAAGAAAAGGCCATATCATATCACACTAATTATGAATTGCCTGTGATGTTAATCCTTTATGCATCTTGTATTGCTTAGATCGCGACGGTAGCATTATAAGATGATCCCTCTCACTAAATATCAAGTAATAAAGTGTTCACCCTTAGTTGGCACCATTGCTAAGACTCGTCGTTTCGAAGCATCTCGTGATGATCGGATGTGATAGATTCTACGTGTGCATACAACGGGTGCAAGCCACATTTGCACATGCGGAAACTAAGGTTATCTTGACGAGCCTAGCATGTACAGACATGGTCTCGGAACACGGAATACCGAAAGGTAGAGCATGAGTCATATAAATGATATGATGAACATGAAGATTGTTCGCCGATGAAACTACATCTTCTCTCGTGAAGATCGGACTTGGTGTAGTGGACTTGGTTCGTGTAATCACTAAGACAATGTGAGGGATGTTGTTTTGAGTGGGAGTTCACCTAGTTAGTTTTAATATTAATTTTGAACTCAATTTATCATAAACTTAGTCTAAACTACTTGCAAATTGTTGTAGATTATGGCGACCCCCTCCATCAATTTCAATGCGTTCCTAGAGAAAGAAAAGCTTAAAAACAATGGAAGCAATTTCACGGACTGGTTCCGTGGACTGAAGATCGTCCTCAGGGCTGGTCAGTTGACCTATGTGCTCGAAGCACCGCTAGGTGACCCACCTGCAGATAATGCCACCGATGACGAAAATAATGTTTTCGCCACTCGGAAAAATCATTACTCCACAGTTCAGTGTGCCATCCTGTACGGTTTAGAAGCGGAGCTCCAAAAGCGTTTTGAGCACCCCGACCCGTTCGAGATCATTAAGGAGCTCAGGCTAATTTTTGAGACTCGCGCGGCCATGGAGAGCTATGAGGCCTCCGAGAAGTTCTTTAACTGTAAGATGGAATAGGGAAGCTCCGTTAGCGAGCACGTGCTCACCATGTCTGGGTACGCAAAGAAGCTCCAAGAGTTGGGAATAACGATTCCTAATGAATTGGGGATTCACCGTCTCCTTCAATCACTGCCACCAAGTTACAAGAACTTTGTGATGAACTACAACATGCACTGCATGAACAAGACGTTGCCTGAACTATCGTCCATGCTGAAAACTGCTGAAGTGGAGATCAAGAAGGAGCACCATGTGTTGATGGTCAATAAGACCACCAATTTCAAGAGACGGGGCAAGACTAAGAACAAGGGCAACTTCAAGAAGGACGGCAAGAAAGCTTCCGCACCTGCTAAGAAGCCCAAGGCTGGTCCTAAGCCTGAAATTGAGTGCTTCTACTGCAAGGGTGCTGGTCACTGGAAGCGTAACTGCCCCAAGTACCTGGCGGATCTGAAGAACGACAACATCAAGAAGAAAGGTATATTTGATATATGTGTTATATGTGTATCTTACTAGTAATCATAGTAGTGCCTGGGTATTTGATACTGGTTCGGTTGCTCATATTTATAACTCGAAATAGGAGCTGCGGAATAAACGAAGACTGGCAAGAGACGAGGTGACGATGCGCGTTGGAAATGGCTCCAAGATTGATGTGATCGCCATCGGCACGCTCCCTCTACATCTACCTTCGGGATTAGTTTTAAATTTGAATAATTGTTATTTGGTGCCTGCGTTAAGCATGAACATTATATCTGGATCATGTTTATTGCGAGACGGTTACTCTTTTAAGTCCGAGAATAAAGGTTGTTCGATTTATATGAGTAATATCTTTTATGGTAATGCACCTGAGATGAATGGTTTATTCTTACTGAATCTCGATAGTAGTGATACACATGTTCACAACATAGATGCTAAACGAATAAAATTGAATGATAATTCTATATACATGTGGCACTGTCGTCTTGGTCACATTGGAGTGAAGCGTATGAAGAAACTCCATTCTGATGGACTTCTTGAATCACTTGATTTTGAATCACTTGAAAGATGCGAAGCATGTCTAATGGGAAAAATGACTAAGACTTCCATTCTCTGGTACAATGGAGCGAGCTACAGACTTATTGGAAATAATACATACTGATGTGTGCGGTCCAATGAGTGTAGCATCGCGTGGTGGATATCATTATGTTCTCACTTTCACGGATGACTTAAGTATATATGGGTATATCTACTTTATGAAACATAAGTCCGAAACTTTCGAGAAGTTTAAGGAATTTCAAAGTGAAGTGGAAAATCATCATAACAAGAAGATTAAGTTTCTGTGTTCTGACCGCAGAGGTGAATATCTGAGTTATGAGTTTGGCATGCATTTAAAGAAATGTGGAATACTTTCACAGTTGACACCGCCGGGAACACCACAGCGTAATGGTGTGTCCGAACATCATAATCGAACTCTCTTAGATATGGTTCGGTCTATGATGTCTCTTACAGATTTACCGTTATCATTTTGGGGCTATGCATTAGAGACAGCCGCATTCACTTTAAATAGGGCACCATCTAAATCCGTTGAAACGACACCGTACGAATTGTGGTTTGGTAAGAAACCTAAGTTGTCGTTCCTTAAAGTTTGGGGTTGCGAAGCATATGTAAAGAAGTTACAACCTGATAAGCTTGAACCCAAAGCGGAGAAATGCGTCTTCATAGGATACCCTAAAGAAACAATTGGGTATACCTTCTATCACAGATCCGAAGGCAAAGTTTTCATTGCAAAGAATGGATCCTTTCTTGAGAACGAGTTTCTCTCGAAGGAGGTGACTGGAAGGAAAGTAGAACTCGATGAGGTTATTGAACCTTCTCTCGGATTTGAGAGTAGCGCAGCAACGGAAGATGTTTTTGTGCCGCCTGCACCAATTGGAGAGGAAGCTAATGATAATGATCATGAAACTTCAAATGAAGTTACTGCTGAACCTCGCAGGTCAACAAGGGTTCGTACCACTCCTGATTGGTATGACTCTGCCTTGAATGTCATGTTGGTGGACAACGATGATGACCCTGCGACGTATGAAGAAGTTATGGTGAGCCCAGATTCCGACAAATGGCTAGAAGCCATGAAATCCAAAATGGGATCCATGTACGAAAACCAAGTGTGGACTTTGGTGGACTTACCGGATGGCCGTAAGGCTATCGAGAACAAATGGATTTTCAAGAGAAAAACAGATGCTGATGGTAATGTTACCGTCTAAAAAGCTCGACTTGTCGCGAAAGGGTTCCGAAAAATTCAAGGAGTTGACTATGATGAGACATTCTCACCAGTAGCGAAGCTAAAGTCTGTGAGGATTTTGTTAGCAATTGCTGCATATTTCAATTATGAGATTTGGCAGATGGATGTCAAAACGGCGTTCCTTAATGGTGACATTGAGGAAGAGTTGTATATGGTACAACCCAAGGGTTTTGTCGATCCTAAAAATGCTGACAAGGTATGCAAACTTCAGCGCTCCATTTATGGACTAAACCAAGCATCCCGGAGTTGGAATCAACGTTTTGGTAAAGTAATCAAAAACTTTCGATTTATACAAACTTATGGAGAAGCTTGTATTTACAAGAAAGTGAGTGGGAGCTCTGTAGCATTCCTAGTACTATATGTAGATGACATATTGTTGATTGGGAATGATATAGAACTTCTTAATAGCGTCAAAACCTATTTGAATAATAGTTTTTCAATGAAGGATCTTGGCGAAGCGGCATATATTCTAGGCATCAAGATTTATAGAGATAGATCAAGACGCCTAATAACGCTTTCACAAAGTACATACTTAGACAAAGTTCTAAAGAAGTTTAGAATGGAAGATAGCAAGAAAGGGTTCGTGCCCATGTTGTTAGGTAAGACCTTGAGTAAGACTCAAAGTCCAGCTACGGCAGAAGATCGAGTGAAAATGAATAATATTCCCTATGCCTCGGCCATAGGTTCTATCATGTATGCCATGCTGTGTACAAGACCGGATATAGCACATGCTGTTAGTTTGACTAGCAGATATCAAAGTGATCCTGGAATGGAACACTGGACAGCGGTCAAGAATATCCTGAAGTACCTAAATAGGACTAAGGATATGGTTCTTTCTTATGGATGTGATGAACGGCTTGTTGTAAACGGTTACACAGATGCTAGTTGGAACACCGATCCGGATGACTCCAAGTCACAGTCGGGATACGTATTTATTTTGAATGGTGCTGCAGTGAGCTGGAGGAGTGCGAAGCAAAGCGTTGTGGCGAAATCTTCAACTGAATCGGAATACATAGCTGCTTCGGAGGCTGCACAAGAAGCCGTTTGGATGAAGGAATTCATTACTGAACTTGGCGTGGTTCCCAGTGTGTTGGACCCGATGGCCATCTACTGTGACAACACAGGTGCCATAGCTAATGCACAGGAGCCAAGGTCACATAGCAAGCTGAAGCACATCAAGCTACGTTTCCACGCTATTCGCGAGTATGTCCGAGATGGTGACATAAAGATTTGCAAAGTACACACTGATCTGAATGTGGCAGATCCGTTGACTAAACCTCTCCCTAGGGCAAAGCATGACCAACACCAGAACGCCATGGGTGTTCGGTATATTACCATGTAATCTAGATTATTGACTCTAGTGCAAGTGGGAGACTGTTGGAGATATGCCCAAGAGGCAATAATAAAAGTGATTATTATTATATCTTTGTGTTTATGATGAATGTTTACATCCCATGCTATAATTGTATTATTAGGAAACACTAATACATGTGTGTTTTGTAAACATAAGAGAGTCCCTAGTAAGCCTCTTGTTGAACTAGCTTGTTGATTAATTGATGATCATGGTTTCCTGATCATGGACATTAGGATGTGATTAATAATAAGGTTATTTCATTAGGAGAATGATATGATGGACACACACCCATAGTAAGCGTAGCATAAGATCAAGTCATTAAGTTCGTATTGCTGTAAGCTTTTAAATACATAGTAACCTAATCCTTCGACCATGAGGTTGTGTTAATCACCATCACCGGATGGGTACTTTGATGACATCAAACACCGCTTCATAACTGGGTGGTCATAAAGGTGTCATTGGGTATTCTGAAAGTATGTGTTGAAGCGCATGGACCAAGATTGGGATTTGTCCATCCATATGACGGATAGATATGCTCTGGGCCCTCTCGGTGGAATGTCATCTAGTTAGCTTGCAAGCATGTGACTGGGTCACAAGGGATGACATATCACGGAACGAGTAAAGAGTACTTATCAGTAACGAGGTAGAACTAGGTATGGAGATGCTGACGGTCAAACCTCGGATAAGTATAGTATCGCGTGACAAAGGGAATTGGTTTCGTATGTAAATGGTTCAATTGATCACGAAGTCATCGTTGAGTATGTGGGAGCCATTATGGATCTCCAGGTCCTACTGATGGTTATTGATAGGAGATGTGTCTCTGTCATGTCTACATATTCACGAACCGTAGGGTGACACACTTAAGGTTCGAAGTTGTTTAAAGTAGATATGGAATGTGCGTTGGAGACCGAATGTTGTTCGGAGTCTCGGAATAGATCCGGGACATCACGAGGAGATCTGGAATGGTCCGGAGAATAAGATTCATATATTGGGGATCATTTTCTAAGTTAGGAAATGTTCCGGAGTGTTTGTATGAGGGTTCTAGAAGGTTTCGGAATGTTCCGGAAGGTTCAGGAAGGTTTCTTGGAGTTTGCTTGAAAACCAAGGAAGGGATCAAGGAGTCCTGGTGGGTCAAGACTAGGAGTCGTGGGGGAGTAGGACTCCTCCCCCCACTCCCCAATCCGCCGGCCTAGAGGGATGGGAGTCCTACAAGGACTCCCCCTCCCATGGCGCCTCACCCCCCCTTAAATAGAGGGGCAGGGGCGCCCCCTCCACCCCTACTCTATAACTCCCAATCTCTGTCGCCTCCCTCCTCCTCCTTTCTTCTGCACAGGCATAGGCGAAGCCCTACAGAATTCTCTACTCCACCACCACCACCACGCCGTCGTGCTGCTAGGATTCCGTGGAGAAGATCTGCTACCTCCGCTGCTCACTGGAACGAGGAGAGGAAGGTCTGCTTCGACTCCGCACGTTTGACCGACTACGGAAGCGCTACCGAAACGCGGCGCCGGAAGGATCGTCCACTTGACCGACTGCGGAAGCGCTGCTGGAACGCGACGCCAGAAGGATCGTCCACACGATCTTGAGATCGGCAAGTGATCGACTACATCAACCACAAGATCTAATCTCGTTAACGCTTTCAGATCTATGAGGGTTAGTTCCTATCTATCTCGTTGCACATGTCTAATAGATTAGATCTTGGCTTTTATCTAGATTAGATCTGGGTTTTGTTCGTTCTTGCGGTAGAATTTTTTTGTTTTCCATGCTGCGAACCCATCAATTACAGTGGTGGATCCATATGTGGTTTGTGAAAAGAACACACATGCAATGACCCTGGTGGATCAATATGTGGTCTATGAAAAGAACACACATGCAATGACACTGGTGGATCCATATGTGGTCTGTGAAAAGAACACACATGCAGTGACAATGGTGGTTCCATACGTGGTCTGCGAAAAGAACACACATGCAATGACAATGGTGGTTCCAAATGTGGTTAGTGAAAAGAACACACATGCAATGACACTGGTGGATTCATATGTGGTATGTGAAAAGAACACACATGAAATGACACTAGTGGATCCATATGTGGTCTGTGAAAAGAACATACATGCAATGACACTGGTGGATCCATATGTGGTCTCTGAAAAGAACACACATGCAATGAAACTAGTGGATGCATATGTGGTATCTGAAAAGAACACACATGCAATGACAATGGTGGTTCCAAATATGGTTTGTGAAAAGAACACAAATGCAATGACACCGGTGCAGTCATATGTGGTCTGTGAAAACAATACACATGCAATGCCACTGGTTGATCCATATGTGGTCTGTGAAAAGAACACACATCAAATGACACTAGTGGATCCATATGTGGTCTATGAAAAGAACACACATGCAATGACACTGGTGGATCCATATGTGGTCTCTGAAAAGAACACACATGCAATGACACTGGTGGATCCAAATGTGGTCTGTGAAAAGAACACACATGCAATGACACTGGTGGATCGAAATGTGGTTTCTGAAAAGAACACACATGCAATGACATTGGTGGATCCATATGTGGTCTGTGAAAAGAACACACATACAATGACAATGGTGGTTCCAAATGTGGTTTGTGAAAAGAACACACATGCAATGACACTGGTGGATCCATATTTGGTCTCTGAAAAGAACACACATGCAATGACACTGATGGATCCATATGTGGTCTATGAAAAGAACACACATGCAATGACAATGGTGGTTCCATATGTGGTTTGTGAAAAGAACGGACATGCAATGACACTGGTGGATCCATATGTGGTCTGTGAAAATAACACACATGCAATGACACTGGTGGATCCATATGTGGTATGTGAAAAGAACACACATACAATGACAATGGTGGTTCCATATGTGGTTTGTGAAAAGAACAGACATGCAATGACAATGGTGGTTCCATATGTGGTCTATGAAAAGAACAGACATGCAATGACACTGGTGGATCCATATGTGGCCTGTGAAAAGAACACACATGCAATGACACTGGTGGATCCAGATGTGGTCTGTGAAATGAACACACATGCAATGACTCTAGTTGTGGTTAATGAAAAGAACACACATGCAATGAACTCTGGTGGATCCATATGTGGTTTGTGAAAATAACACACATGCAATGACACTGGTGGATCCATTTGTGGTCCGTGAAAAGAACAAACATTTAAATGACACTGGTGGATCCATATATGGTCTGTGAAAAGAACACACATGCAATGACATAGGTGGATCCATATGTGGTATGTGAAAACAACAAACATTTCAGTGACACTGGTGGATCCATATATGGTTTCTGCAAAGAACACACATGCAATGAACTTTGGTGGTTCCATATGTGGTCTGTGAAAAGAACATGTATGCAATGACACTTGTGGATCCATATGTGGTCTATGAAAAGAACAAACATTTCAATGACACTGGTGGATCCATATATGGTCTGTGAAAGAACACACATGCAATGACACTGGCAGATCCATATGTGGTCTGTGAAAAGAACGCACATACAATGACAATGGTGGTTCCATATGTGGTCTGTGAAATGAACACACATGCAATGACAATGGTGGATCCATATGTGGTCTGTGAAAAGAACACACATGCAATGACGCTGGTGGATCCATATGTGGTCTGTGAAAAGAACACACATGAAATGACACTAGTGGATCCATATGTGGTCTGTGAAAAGAACACACATATAATGACACTGGTGGATCCATATGTGGTATGTGAAAAGAATAGACATGCAATGACACTGTTGGATCCAAATGTGGTCTGTGAAAAGAACACACATGCAATGACACTAGCGGATCCAAATGTGGTTTCTGCAAAGAACACACATGCAATGACACTGGTGGATCCATATGTGGTATGTGAAAAGAACACACATGCAATGACAATGGTGGTTCCATATGTGCTTTGTGAAAAGAACGGACATGGGGATGAAAACACTAAGTTTTTCCATTCCAAAGCTACCATCAGTTACAGACACAACTATATATCTATGATCAAGAATGAATGTGGACAGGAATTTACAAATCACTATGAAAAGGCTGATATCCTTTGGAATGACTTTAGTGCAAATATGGGTACATCAGTCAAAACTAAGATGCACTACAGCCTTGCAAACTTCTATGGAAATGGAATGACTGATGAGATGAAGAATTCACTTGAAAAACCTTTTCTTGACAAGGAAATTGAGGAGGTTATCAGTGATCTACCAAATGACAAGTCACCTGGTCCTGATGGTTTAAATAATGAATTTATCAAAAGTTGCTGGTCTATCATTGGATATGATATCAAATTACTGATACATGAGTTCTTCAATGAGAAAGTGTCCCTTGAGAGCATCAACTCTTCTTACATTACACTCATACCTAAATTCACTTGCCCATCTACATCGGCTGATTTCAGACCAATCTCCTTACTGAACTGTATTTTCAAAATAATTACCAAACTTCTTGCAAATAGACTGCAATCTATTATTCTGAAATTGGTACATAAAAACCAATATGGATTTCTCAACAACAGATCTATTCAAGATTGCATTGGTTGGGCCTTTGAATACTTTTTCCAATGCCACAAGTCAAAGGAGGAAATTTTATTCTCAAACTTGATTTTGAGAAGGCATTTGATACGGTAGACCACTCTGCCATCATAAATATCCTTAAAGCTAGAGGATTTGGGAGAAAATGGATTAGGTGTAATGAAATGATCTTTGAATCTGGAACTTCTGAAATTCTTCTTAATGGTGTGCCTGGTAAAAAGTTCTACTGCAGGAGAGGTGTTAGGCAAGGAGACCCACTTTCACCATTACTATTTGTCCTTACTGCTGACCTCCTGCAATCAGTTCTAAACAAGGCCATGCGTATGAATCTTCTAACTCCACCTATTGTGGGACCACCCAACAGTGACTTCCCTGTTATTCAATATGCTGATGACACATTGGTGATACTTAAAGCTGATGCATCTCAATTATTATGCTTGAAAGCACTTCTTCAAACATTTGCAATTTCCACTGGACTCAAAGTCAACTACCTGAAATCTAGCATTATGCCAATAAACACATGTAATGATAGACTTATGCATTTTGCTATGACAATCAACTGTCAAACTGGATGCCTCCCTTTTACTTACCTTGGGCTCCCATTAAGCATTACAAAGCCATCTATGGAGCAATTTCTTCCCATTGTTCAGAGAGTGCAAAGAAGATTATGTGGAATTGCTGATTTCTTGAATTATGGAGGAAAACTGCAGCTGGTCAAATCTATTCTCTCCTCACTTCCCCTATTTTTTATGAGCTGTTTAGAGGTGCCAATAGCCATCAAGGATCAAATTATTAAATATATGAGATATTGTCTGTGGAGAAAGAAGACTGAAGATGTGCAAGCAAGAGGACAAGCACTTGTATCATGGGACAAAATCTGCCACCCTAAAATCAAGGGGGTTTAGGGGTACTAAACCTACAGATTCAAAATAATGCACCCCTGCTGAAAAATTTGGACAAATTCTACAACCACCAGGACATACCATGGGTTCATCTCATATGGGAGACTTATTGCAAAAATGGAAAACTACCTGGAAGAAGCATGGAGCGATCTTTCTGGTGGAAGTCACATATCAAATTAATTGATAACTTTAAAGGCATGGCTAAATGCAATATGAAATCAGGCAGATCTGCTTATTTCTGGACTGACCTTTGGCAAGAAGAGTGCTTGATGAATAAATTCCCTCACCTTCTGTCCTATGCTAAGACCACAAACATCAGTGTTCATGCTGAATTTCTTGAAGATCACTTCCACCTACCTCTCTCTCAACAAGCTTTCTCTGAGTTTTTAGTCATGGAGGAAAGATGCCAGGAATTCAGAAATGACTCTCAGGAGGACACCCATGATAATTGGAACTATATTTGGGGATCAGATAAATTCAAAGTTAAAAAGGCCTACTCATCCATGATTGGATACTCACCATCACCACCACGACCACACTTTTCTTGGGTTTGGGCAACCTCCTGTCAAAATAAACACAAGTTCTTTTTCTGGCTTTTGCTACTAGACAGACTGAATACAAGAAATCTACTGATGAGAAAGAATTTCAACATTGCTGATTACAATTGTGTTACATCCAACTGCATCTCAGAAGAATCAGCAAATCATCTTTTCTGGGATTGTCCATTTGCAAAGAAATGTTGGGACCATATTTCCAGAAACAGAAATGCAAATCTAACAGGATTAGAAGCTATTTCAAACATCAAAGAAAAGCTTACATCTTCCTTTTGCAATGGAGATCATTATCCTGACTTCCTGGGGTATGTGGATATGCAGAAATGAGAAGATTTTTAATGACAAAAGACCCACTTTTGATAGATGGAAAGCAATTTTCTACAAAGAAATGAGATGGATACAATTCAGAATCAAAGGAAAATACAAAGAGAAATTCAAAGCCTGGCTCAATCAGCATTTAGACCAGGGATAGAATAGATTGTCTCAATTTTTTCCTCTGCATAGATCGAGTTAGATGTAACGGTTTATGATCTACCTTAGATCATTTCTCATTGTAGCATACTCATATATAATAAAAAAAATTGCAGTGGGGATTGTTCCCTACTGTTTCACCTCAAAAAAACCAGTCGTTGAACATGACACTGCGTGAGTACGCAAAGGCAAATAAGGTAGATGCTGTAAAAGTGAAGGGGAGAAACCTCATGAGTGAAATGAACAAAGATGGTGATACTAGGATTGAGGAATCAGAAAACTGTATGTCCGTGGGGCTACCGAAGTATAGTACCCCGGCAAAGAACCTCAGGGCAGCATATGCAGCTGCATCTGAGTTTGAAGGTCTGACGGGTGAAGCCCATCAGAGACAACAAGATAGGGTTAATGAGTTGGTTCGGATCGCGGACAAGCAAAATGAGGAATTGCTCAGGGCTAACCCGAAGAGAGTTGGGGCCTCCAAAATCATTCATTCGGCGGTGGGTAACCCGGAGAAATCTGCTGGAGCTGCATCGTCTCCTCATGGTGGTCCTAGGAGAGAAGAGGTAGTAACCTCGGTCAGGAGGAATAAGTAGATAGTCCCATATGACCCGGCAAGGGCAGGGAAAGGAAAAGAGGTACAGATAAATGAGGATCGACGAAGTGTGAGCCGAGGTGAAGCTAGCCGAGGTAACCGCGACCAAAGCAATGCCGGTCATGGGAACGCTGTAAACGGCAATGCCGGACAGCGTAATTCAGTAGGTGCAGGGAAACCATAGCAGCGGAATATACCTTGGCAAGAGCGCAGTGTCGGCCAAGGTATGAAACAGAGAGCAGCTCCACAGGAGCAGGATAGATACAATGATGGTGATTCGGAAATGGTGAATGGTGGGTATCCCAGGCCAGACTATCACGTGATAGGGTCAAGATTGGGAAGCAGGAATTTGATGCCTGACGATGCCAGGTTGAAACTGGATCGGCTGTATAGGTCAGAGCAAATTGAATGTCAAGGTCCTCCGGGTCCAGCATGTTTTGGGCCCCGGATCATGAAGGAACTTCTGGTACCTAAATTCCAGTTACCTAGAGGCACTAAGACATATGACGGCAGCACTAAGCCGAAGGATTGGTTGATTAACTATGCAACAGCTGTAAAAATTGTGACAGGCAACTTGAGATGGGCTATGAGATATGTACCCTAGATGCTGGAGGGGCCAGCGAGGGTATGGCTAAACAATTTTCCGCCCGGAAGTATTAACTGTTTGATCGATTTAGAGGAAATGTTTGTTAGCAATTTCTCAAGTACGTATCAGAGGCCCAACAGGCCACAGACCCTAGCAATGTGCAAGCAGAGACCGAATGAGACAGACCGGGAATTCTTGACCCGTTGGTGCACTGTGCGAAACTCTTGTGAAGGTGTAACTGAGTCACAGGCCATAGCTTGGTTTGCACAGGGGTGCAGATATGCAAGCATGCTATGGCAAAGGTTGCAAAGGGATATGCCAACTACATTGGCAGAAACGATCCGGATTGCTGATTCATATGCCTTGGGTGATCCAACGCAGCCTAGGCTCATGTCAAACGAGTCAATCGAGGAGTATTATCAGCAAGATGGGGCCGGCTCATCCCGGAGAAATGATTACCGAGGTAAAAGAAGAGATGATAGACCGGATTACCGGTACAATTCGCAACAAGTTGCTACTGTGAATCAAGATCAACCTGGTGCAGGAAGCAACCAGTGTCAGAAAACTGGAGGACAACAGTGGACTCCAAGAAATGATGGCAAGCAAACTTGGACGCCAGAGCAGAAGAAATAGTGGCAAGAAAATAAGGACCGTCTGAGGTATACTTATGAGGCAATGCTGGATCAGCCTTGTAAATTTCACACGCCAAATCCGAGTAACCCAGCGGGTCACACAACCAAGCAATGTGAATGGATGCGAAAGATAGAACAAGGTGGTTCGGGGAATGCTCAGGCACCTCGGAATGATCAACCTCGGCAGGAGTTACCCCGGCAGCAATTGCTCTCCGGAGCGAACACGCAATAGTTAATGGTGCCTCCCCCTCCGCCGAGGTATGACAACCATGAGAGAAGGGATGCAGTGCATCAAGTGGAGAACCATAATCAGCCGGATCAGAGGTACCCCAGAAATGAGGGGAGAAACGAGTATAGAGAGCATCATCGGAGTTACTGCGTGTTAACCACAGAAGAAACAGACAGAAAGAGCTTGCAGCACCGACACATGAAAGTTAATGCGGTAATGCCAGCGATGACGAGGTATATGCCTTGGTCGGACCAGGAAATTACCTGGAGCATCAAAGATCATCCCAAGCTTATGCCAAGTCCTGGTTCGTATGCGCTAGTGTTGGACCCAACATTCATTGGGCCAAACATCAATGTGAGGTTCTTGAAGCTGCTGATTGACAATGGTAGTAGCATCAACATCATGTATGTGGACACGATGCGCAAGTTGGGTATCTCGGAGAACATGCTCCAAGCTACAAGGACAACTTTCCATGGCATTGTGCCAGGCATTTCTTGTGAGCCCATAGGAAAGGTCCGTGTTGACGTATTGTTCGGCACAAGAGATAACTGCTGGACTGAGAACTTGGAGTATGAAGTTGTCAATTTGGAGAGTGCATATCACGCATTGCTCGACAGGCCAGCCCTGAACAAGTTCATGGCAAGTTGTCACATCAGTTACTTGAAGATGAAGCTTCCCGGGCCAAATGGTGTGATTACCATAGCTGGTGATTTCTAACGTTCCATTGAGTGCGCGTCAGCCGAGTCTAACCTGGCCGAGTCACTCGTGATTGCGCAAGAGAAGAGATTGATCCAAGAAGTGGCGGCATTGGCTCAGTCCGCGCAGCAGTATATGCCGGCGCTGAGTAACCCGCATGGTAGTGTATCATTTCAAGCAACGAAGGATACCAAGAGAGTACCTATTGACGATATGTTCCCAGAGCGCACCGTAACAATTGGTGCTGGGTTAAATGACAAATAGGAAAGCGAGCTCGTCAACTTCCTCCGTGAGAATCGGGATATTTTTGCTTGGTCCACACAGGACTTGCAAGGTGTTCCGAGGGAGTTGGCCGAACACTCTTTGAATGTGAGACCCGAAGCAAAGCCGGTGAAGCAACCTCTCCGCCGCTTCACCGAAGACAGGAGAAAGGTCATAGGAGATGAGATAGCTCGGTTGTTGGCTACTGGATTTATCATGGAAGTGATTTACCCAGATTGGCTGTCTAATCCGGTGCTGGTGGAGAAGAAGAAGGACGATCCGAACGTGGCAGTGGTTTGGCGCATGTGTATTGATTACACAAACCTGAATAAGGCGTGTCCAAAAGATCCATTCCCACTATGAAGGATAGACCAAGTCATAGATTCTACTGCTGGGTGTCAGTTGTTGTCGTTCATTGATGCATATTCTGGTTTCCACCAGATACCTTTGAACCCAAGTGATCAAATAAAGACTGTGTTTATCACTCCGTATGGGGCTTATTGCTATCGCAGCATGCCCTTTGGTTTACGTAATGTAGGGGCAACGTACCAAAGATGTATGCAGAAATGTTTACACGACCAAATTGGTCAAAATGTGCAGGTATATGTGGATGATGGTGTTATCAAGACCAAGGAAAGCAAAATGCTCCTTGATGATATGAGGCAGACATTTGCGAACCTAAGGAGGTTCCGAATGAAGCTTAATCAGGAGAAATGTACCTTCGGTGTCCCGGCTGGAAAATTACTCGGATTTCTTGTCTCCAGCCAAGGTATCGAAGTTAATCCAACTAAAACCCGGGCCATAGAGCGAATGGAACTGCCGAAGTGCCTTAACGATGTCCAGAAGTTCACTGGTTGCCTAACATCCCTAAGTTGGTTTGTATGTCGGTTGGGAGAAAAGGCATTGCCTCTCTATCAACTCATGAAAAAGTTGGACAAGTTCATTTGGACGCCGCAGGCCAATGAAGCCTTTATCCAATTAAAGAAAATGTTAGCCACTGCACCAGTGTTAGCCTCTCCACTATCAAAGGAGCCAATGTTGCTCTATATAGCCGGAACCAACCGAGTTGTAAGTGCAGTAATTGTGGTGGAGCGCAATGAAGAGGGTAAGTCAATACAAAGGCCTGTATATTACCTAAGCGAGGTATTATCCGCATCAAAGCAGAACTATCCTCATTATCAGAAGGTGGCACATGGTGTGTATATGGATGCTAAGAAGCTGAAGCACTATTTCGAAGAGCACCCAATAAAGGTAATATGTGAAGCTCCCATATCCAAAATAATGAGTAACAAGAATGCAAGTGGCAGATTGCAAAATGGGCAATTGAGCTAGCCCCTTATGCGCCACAATATGATAGAAGAGAAGCAATCAAGTCTGAGGTTATGGCCGACTTTTTTGTGGACTAGGCCGAGGTGCAATATGAACCACCATTACCAGATCCGAATTATTGGAGGATGCACTTTGACGACAAAACAAAAACCGGGTTAGGCGCCGGAGTTGTGCTTACCTCACCCAAGGAGGACCAACTAAAATATGTGCTGCAGATCCACTTCGCAGCATCTAACAATGTCGCTGAATATGAGGCACTTGTACATGGGCTCAAAGTGGCAAAAGAAATTGGGATACGTCAGATCCAATGCTTTGGTGACTCGGATTTGGTAGTTCAGCAAGTTTCAGGGCTGTGGGACGCTCTTGATCCAAACATGGCATTATACAGATTCCATGTTCAGAAGATATCTGGTTACTTTGAGGGATGCGAATTTCACCATGTACCCCGGGTGGCGAATGAGGCTGTCGATGTATTGTCGAAGCTCGGATCAACCCGACAAGCAATTCCACCGGGTGTAGTATTAGAACACCTCAGAAAACCATCTATCAGGCCGTCCCCAGAAACCGACTCAATCTACGTCCCAGAAGATCCGGAGTCCGGGGCCATACCCATGGACATTGACGTGGGAGGTGGTGCGTGAAACCCGAGGACTGCTCAGCGCGATCCAGTTGAGGTTATGCTGGTGGATCAGATGGAAATCGATGAGGATGTGTTCCCAGCGCGAGCTGTACCAGCTTGGGCACTGCCCATATTTCAATTCTTGAAAGATGGAACTTTACCCGCTGAGGAGGTGCTTTCCAGGCAAACTCGGAGAAGAGCAAAAGCATACACGATCATCAATTCTAATCTATACAAAAGGAGTGTGACTAATGTCCTCCAGCGATGTGTTGACCCGGAGGAAGGACTGGACATCCTCCGAGATATACATCAAGGGGAATGTGGGCATCATGCCTCGTCCAGAGCCTTGGTGGCAAAAGCTTTCTGTCATGGGTTTTACTGGCCAAGTGCCTTGGAACAAGCAGAAGATCTGGTAAGAAAGTGCAATGGATGTCAAAGATATGCGACAAAAACGCATATGCCAATGTCGGAGCTCAAGAACATACCAATTACTTGGCCATTTGCCGTATAGGTGTTTGGATATGGTTGGCCCCTTCAAACCAACAAGAGGGAACATGACCCACATCTTGGTCATGGTTGACAAATTTACAAAATGGATTGAGGTGAAGCGAATTAAGAAAATGTAATGGAGCTACCGCCGTGACATTCCTCAAAGATATCATCGTGAGATATGGTTATCCTCACAGTATCATAACAGATAATGGCACAAATTTTGCTGAAGGAGCATTTGCATGTTTCTGCCGAGATAAGAAGATCCAGCTAGACGTAGCCTCGGTAGCTCACCGCGCATCAAATGGACAAGTGGAAAGATCCAACGAATCCGTTTATCCAGGATAAAACCCCGGCTCATTGAGCCACTACAAAGATCAGCGGGGTGCTGGATAGAAGAACTACCAGCGGTACTATGGAGTTTAAGAACAACTCTGAATCGATCAACAGGCTATACGCCATTCTTTCTGGTATATGGGGCAGAAGCTGTATTACCAGCCGACATAGAGCATGACTCACCTAGGGTCACCCAATATACAGAAGCCGAAGTGCAAGAAGCCCAGCAAAATGATGTTGATCTGCTGGAAGAAGCGAGAGAATTGGCATTGTCCAGATCCGCCATATATCAGCAAAATCTCCGACGCTATCATAGCCGGAAAGTAAAGCCCCGAGTTTTCCGGGAAGGTGATCTAGTACTCCGGTTGGTACAACGTACTGCGGGCATGCATAAGTTATCCCCCCATGGGAAGGGCCATTCATTGTGAGCAAAGCATTGCACAATGACTCATACTATCTCATAGATGCAAAACCGCAGGAGAAGAAGAAGGCGGACAGGTCCGGCGAGGAATCTAAGCGTCCATGGAATGTAGCTCTACTTCGTCCTTTCTATACTTAGCAAAGAAGTGTATGTATCCGAGTCTCTCATATGTCGATATGTATGCCGGCAATGAGCTTATCAATGAAATGTTGCCACCTCGAGCAGTAACTCGGGGACTGCCTTAATAATATTTGTTGTCTTCTGTATTTATTATTTATATGTCGGTTGGCGTAAGTTCCTTCTACCCTAAGCCGGATTAGTAGTGTGTGAGCACCAAAAACCCAACTCTTCGACTTGCTGCTGTCCAACAAGATTTGGCTTCATGGCAAGCAAGAGAACAAGTTTGGAATTGCGTAGCACATGAAAAACAACTAAGGAAAGAAACTTAATCGAGCCAACGTTTGTTATTCGGACTAACATTGTGTTTACCTTATATTTACCACGTTGAATTATTTTGAGATAACCCTAAAGTTTCCAAGTATTGTTAAGTCAATTTTTGAAACTCGGACTCGTAAGTCATAAAACCGAACCAAGGTGGACAGGAGCCAAGCCAAGAAATTGGAGAAACAAGAAAATGAAACTCGGGGACTACGCCCAAGTTAATCCGGCACAAAAACTTAGTAGAAAAATATCACTTATGTGCGTAATACAATTGCACCTGGCATACCGAGGATCTAATAAACTTTAAAGTGTTTTCGCTCAAGGAGCAGCAGGAGGAGGTAATTTTGTGCTAGCGGGTGCAGCTCCAGCTTTGGTTTCAGCCTCATCTTCACTTTCCTCGACGTCCTGAGGCGTTGTCCTCTTTGTCATCACCCGAATCATCTTTGGCATTTTCATCGTCGGCGGCGCCAAGGAAGCTTGGTCCCTCATTCCATTGATGGATAGGGGCATACTGGATGAGGTTGTGATCACAAGCCTTGCGCCGAGCTATCCAATCTGGATCATTGGACCACCTTGACCCGGTGCGCATACGCTCAAGAAGATTGAGGTTGATTTTCTCATACCACGTAAGCACGTAGTGGAGAACGGTTTCAGCTCCGCCGCGACCGACAGACTCCCTCCAAAGATCAAGGTGGGTTTCACACTCCATTAACTTGGCAGCGAGAGTTGTGGCCCCCTCCGGAGTGTCTTCATCAGGCCAAAAGGCATTGAAGATACGGATTGCCACATCAAGAATATCCTTGCCATAATTCTTCACAATTTCGACGCGAGAGGACAAGCTGAATAGCAGGTCCTCCATGTCATAAGGAATTTCTCCAATGCCAGGAGCAATTGGGGTACCCCTCTGCTGGCGGAACTTGGCAACAGTAGTTGTTGCAATGGCATTGCCCTCCTGGAAATTTGTCTAAAAACAAGACAAGTGAAATAAGTAAAAGAGGTTGACCCGGAGAAATTGATGTCGGCTTAAGGAAAAGAACTTACGAGAGATGTGGCTGTGGATCCGGGTCAGCTCCTTGGTACAGTCATCACGCCTTTTCCGAAGTTGCGCAAGTTCAGTGTTCGCCGAATCAAGCTTAACGTCGGCCTCCTTAAGCAGTTATTAGTCCTTGGCGATCTGGAGGTTGAGGCGCTCTCGTTCTTCAGTAAAGTCTTGGCCTTCTTTCTCCAGTTCGGACTTGTGCTACGCCTTGAGCTTCTTCATGTCTGCCTTGAGCTTGGCAATTTCTTCGTCTTTGGTCCAGAGGAGGGCAAGCTCGTCATCCCCTTCTTGAGTTCAGCTTGGTGTTGCCCTGCTTGTTCGAGAAAATGCAGCATCATATCAAGGCACGGGCACACTATCTTCAAGAGAGGCTGAAATAGTTTGTTGACCCGGCAAAGCCGAGGTATGAATATTTGTCGAGCCAAGGGGAAAAGGAGATAGAACGCGGAGGAAAATTAAGCAAAAAGACTTACCCTTTATCTGCTCCAAGTTCTTCCTCATGATGATGTTCTCGGCCTCCACTCCAGCTGCGAAATCCGAATGACGCATTAGTTCGGCGGAAAAAGACAAAGAGAAATGGAAAAATGCCAAAGAGAAAACTTACCCCTTTTCTCGTATTCGGCGAGAAGTGTAGTATGCTTTGCACGCAGGCATCTTGTGAGTATCCAAGAGACGCTGAAACTCAGCGCTCCGATGATTGGTGGTCACCTGAAAAGAGTAAAAAAGGACAGCTTAGTCTTGTGCATATTCGAAGTGTACAAAATCCGGGCCAAGTGGAACTTAACCCGGCTCTAGGTGTGTGCATATTCGAAGTGTACAAAATCCGGGCCAAGTGGAACTTAACCCGGCTCTAGGTGTGTGCATATTCGAAGTGTACAAAATCCGGGCCAAGTGGAACTTAACCCGGCTCTAGGTGTGTACATATTCGAAGTGTACAAAATCTGGGCCAAGTGGAGCTTAACCCGGCTCTAGGTGTGTGCATATTCGAAGTGTACAAAATCTGGGCCAAGTGGAACTTAACCCGACTCTAGGTGTGTGCATATTCAAAGTGTACAAAATCCGGGCCAAGTGGAACTTAACCCGGATCTAGGTGTGTGCATATTCGAAGTGTACAAAATCCGGGCCAAGTGGAACTTAACCCGGCTCTAGGTGTGTGCATATTCGAAGTGTACAAAATCTGAGCCAAGTGGAACTTAACCTGGCTCTAGGTGTGTGCATATTCAAAGTTATTAATGAGCTACGTTAGTTCTCTAAGGAGCATTCGGCCAAGTAACAAGTTACTCCCTCGGAGGCTCGGGGACTAATGACTATATCACTAATATCTACTACATGCTAAGGAAAATGCGAAATAACGTACCTCCATCATCTGACCTGCAAGGTTGATTGCCTTGGCAGCGTTATTCATTTGGGCAGCAAACTCAGCGGGCCCGAAATTCTCCAAGAGATCATCATTGTGGATGAACTCCGCCTTGTTCCAGTTGTTTACAAACTCAATCAAGGTCGGAGGATAGCGTTCGCCATTGAGCATGTGGGGTACAACTAGACCCTTAGCATGAGCTTCCCTCCTCTCAACCTGGGCAACGGCGGGCTGGTGTGCAAAATGAGTTGCGCATCAGCTGGCTTGGGAGGGGCGTCCTTCGGAGGTGGAGTCTTTTTCGGGAGCATGGACACAAGTGTACCCTGTCCAGCCTCGATTGACGCTTCCCTGGTGGCGTCAGGAGCCTTTTTCCCCTTGGGCTGCTGCTGAGAAGTTGAAGTTTGCTGCGGTGGATTTGCCCTTGGGAGCTGCCTTAGTGCTTGTCTTTGTGCTGCTGGTGCCTTCTCGCCGAGTCTTAGAAGACTCGGACGAGGCGGAGGGGCTTGGCGCTGTTGCTAGTTGGTGCTGGAGCTGATGCTGGTACTGATTTCCGTTTCGGTGGGGGTACTGAAGGAACCTCGGTGGTGGTTGGTTGTGGTTGTGCCGAAGAAGGAGCAACTACAGCCTCGGCAGAACCGCTTCCCCTCGTTCCGAGGTTGCCCTTCTCTTGACGAGGTGGGCTAGAACACGGAGCAGCCGCTGAGCCCTCCTGAATGGGGCTCAACGGGCGTGAATCGTCGCCACGAGGCGGAGAAGAGCTATGTCCGGAGCGGCAAGGCAATACCAGATCCACTCTGAGGGACCTGCACCAAGGCCCTGCCGAATCAAATCATGAATGATGAGAAACTATAACAAAGGAAGAACAAGTGAATAGCAAAGGGATAGGTGACTTACTCATCCGAGGTCAAAGGCTCCTTGGGCTTCCGAGCCCTCCGGGTTATGGCCTTGGTTGTAGGTTTGGTGGCAGCTTTGTCCGCGGAGTTCTTTCGCCTTTTAGATGGCTGAGAAGGTCCGGAGGAAGAAGCAGATGCGGCTCCCCTCTTCTTCGGTACGACCGGGACAGGCTCACCCGTGGCAAGGGGAGGATCTTCATGGATCTGCCCACCGGGGTTAGCTGATGCCGGAAAAGCGTAAGAAAGGGGGACAGCGTCAAATGCCTCCATCACCTCAACGTCCGAATCATCTTCATCGTCAGGACAATCTCTAATGGAAGAGAGTTTACCGGTATGTCGCTTGGTCGCATCAGCCATCGAAAGGAACATCTCCTGATCCAGGATCCTCCTCGTCCGAGGCATCTCGGTCAGGCGCCCATTTAAGAGAAGGCTTGGTGCCATCCTCAATAGTTTGCTGAAGAAACATCTAAGGGAAAGAAAAGGCAAAGGGATTAAACCCTATAACAAAGTTCAACATATAATTTAGCTCGGAGAAAGTTTGGGGCACGAGACTTACCGCGGGTGGAATGCCTATCTCGGCAGAAGTGTTCGATCCCCCACAGTCCATTCAGTAGAGAAGTGCTTGTTGGTGGTGAAGAGGGCCTTGACCCGGCGGTAGATCTCGGTGTTGCTCAACTCGAATGAGGAGGTCCGGTTGGGGTCACGGCCCCAGCTCATGTGGCAGAGTTTGTGCGTGCGTTTCTGAAGGGGGGAAATCCGGTTGCGGACGAAGGTGATCATTGCGTCCTCATTGCACAATCCCTGATCCTTCAGCTCCTGGAACCGTTTATTGACTTGGTTCGCCAGGGCAGTGGGCTTCTTGGGGACCTTGTCCCACATATCCGGATTAGGAGGACCCGGAGCGTAGGGGCGCAGCCGGATCAGATCTTCAGTTGTGCCATTTCTTACATAAAAGAAAGTTCGGGCCCAGCCCTTGCAAGAGTCAAGACCCATGACTCGGGGGTAAATAGACTGTTTTCTAGGAGAAATGGAGGTTGCGCCGAACTGCGTGAGCTGCTTGTCCTCCGGATTAAGGTCTATATTCAGAATCATGTTCCGACGGAGGCCAAAGAACTGGATCCAGATCTCCTTCGTGGGCCACAGTCCGGCATAGCCCTCGATGGTGGAAGCGAAGGCGGAGAGAGAGGTGATGGCGTTAGCCGGAAGATGGTCCGGCTGAAGCTCATACGTGTTGAGCTAGTCATGGAAGCAGTCGCTAATAGGGAGACCGAACCCACATTGGACATGGGAGAGGAATACCACATACTCACCCGGATTGGGTGAGGGGGCAAGCTCCGCAGCGGCGAGGCGTGCGATGACGCCCTCCGGGATACGCCGGGTGCTGTACAACCAATCGAGGTCATACTGGCACACCCAGAACCCAGCCCAGGTGTCGCGGTCGGCGTTCCCCGCGTCCTCCTCCATTTCCTGCTCCGTGACGACGAGCTCCTCCTCTGTCATCTCAAGGCCACTATCCTCACTGGCGCTAGCAGCGGTGGGAGGTAGTGGCCTGGACTGGCAAGGACCCGTGGCGGAGGAGATGTGTGGAGGTGGAGGCGACACTGGTGCGCGAGGAAATGGTGTGGCGGCAGTGCGTCTACGCAAGTGCGGTGGCGGCGGCGCTGTCGCGGGGAAGAAGAAGAAGAAGAAGAAAAGGCAGAGGGGCGCGAGAAAGACCCAAGGGGCGTGCCCCTCCCCTATTTAACCACGCCCTAGAGAGGTAGTGGGATCGCGATGTGCGGACGGGCCACACGGTGTGGCCGTGTATGACCCGGATCGACCAATCAGTGACGAGCCATAGGAAGGGCCACAGGGCGCATCGGATCCCACGACGCGACGTTATGATACAGTTAACGAGGAGGCAGGCACGATGTGACGTGTGCTATAGTAAATTCTGACAATAACTGCGACGGTTACTGTCGTAGGCCCTTAAAATGAGCCAAAGTAATGATTAGCCTTGACGTGGGAAAGCGTACAAGAGAAGGAAGAATAACTCGGATAAGTATAGGGTGACCCGGCCTGCGAGTGAAAATTCTAAATGTGCCAAGGGAAAGCAAACCAAGGGAATCCGAACCATGAGGTAACTCGGAAAAGGAGCAAGAGGCTCTGTAAAATTGAACCTGTTGTGGCCTTAGCGGCTAAGGCAGCTAAGACCGCACCAGCTTCGGGAACTAATGTTGGGGGGATATCACGCCGGGGTATCAAGGCCGAGTTAGCCGAGGTACGGCAATGTCAAATCAAGTGCTGGCCGAGTCACCTCAAGGCAGGCCGAATCACGGAGTAACCCGGACCAGGGATGTCCACCTAACTGGGTCTCAACTGACTTATGCCATTATGTCGGTAAGATGTATCTAACTTATATGCAGGTATAGGTGTGGCTGGATCAACTAGATATGATCCGGGTTATATCAAGCTTGTAAGAGAAGGAAGGTATCTCGCTGGTCGAAGGGTGACCACTGTGTGCATAGCGTGAGCGAAGCAGACAAAGGCCAGGACCACCGAGGCGTGGCCGACAAAGGTGACGATGCCTGTGTCAGATGACGCGGGCGCCGCAGAGGCTCACGTAGCCTCTGCATGGATGACGCTGGGAAAAAGTAACTTGGTCGGCTTACTATTTTGGGAATATGCCTCCACGTATGCCCTAACTGGAGACCTGGCTACCCCTATATAAGGAGGGCTAGGGCCTCTGTAGAAAGGGTTGATCTAAAGTGGTGTGGTTTACTAGGGTGTTCCTGAGGGTAGGCTAGTGGTGAGGGTAAGAGAGTTCTTCTTCCTCCTCTCCCCAATACAGCTCAAGGAGCACTTGTAAATTGAGGAAGTGAATCGAATACAAAGTAACTGTGTGTGGAATCACCACACTATCCCTCCCTGGATTCCCCTAGTGCATTTAGTCCCCACCTTTAGACTATCCATGGCATCTTCCGTGACACCACCACGACAACACATGAAATGACACTAGTGGATCCATATGTGGTATGTGAAAAGAACACACATGCAATGACATTGGTGGATCGATATGTGGTCTGTGTATAGAACACAAATGCAATGCCACTGATGGATCCATATGTGGTATTTGAAAAGAACACACATGCAATGAAATCTGGTGGATCCATATGGGGTTGTGAAAAGAACACACATGCAATGACTCTAGCTGTGGTTAATGAAAGAACACACATGCAATGAACTTTGGTGGATCCATATGTGGTCTGTGAAAAGAACACACATGCAATGACAATGGTGGTTCCATATGTGGTCTGTGAAAAGAACACACATGCAATTACAATGCTGGATCCATATATGGTTTGTGAAAAGAACACACATTCAATGAAACTGGTTGATCCATATGTGGTCTGTGAAAAGAACACACATGAAATGACACCGGTGGATCCATATGTGGTATGTGAAAAGAACACATGTAATGACTCTGGTGGATCTATATGTGGTTTGTGAAAAGAACACACATGCAATGACACTCGTGGATCCATATGTGGTTTACTGAAAAGAATAAACATTTCAATGACACTGGTTGATCCATATATGGTCTGTGAAAAGAACACACACGCAATGACATTGGTGGATCCATATGTGGTATGTGAAAAGAACACACATGCAGTGACAATGGTGGTTCCATATGTGTTCTGTGAAACGAACACACATTCAATGACAATGGTGGATCCATATGTGGTGTGTGAAAAGAACACACATGCAATGGCACTGGTTGATCCATACGTGGTCTGTGAAAAGAAACACAATGAAATGACACTAGTGGATCCATATGTGGTCTGTGAAAAGAACACACATGCCATGAAACTTGTGGATCCATTTGTGGTCTATGAAAAGAACACAAATGCAATGACACTAGTGGATCCATATGTGGTATGTGAAATGAACACACATGCAATGAACTCTAGTTGATCCATATGGGGTCTGTGAAAAGAAACACACATGAATGACTCTTAGCTGTGGTTAATGAAAACAAACACACATGCAATGAACTCTAGGTGATCCATATGTGGTCCGTGAAAAGACAACACATGCAATGACACTGGTGCATCCATATGTGGTCTGTGAAAAATAACAAACATTTCATGACAGTTGTGGATCCATATATGGTCTGTGAAAATAAAACACATGCAATGACATTGGTGGATCCATATGTGGTCCAGATGAAAAGAACACATATCCAATGACAATTGTGGTTCCATATGTGGCTATCAACAGAACACAATGCAATGGACAATGGTGAATCCATATGTCGGTTGTGAAAAGAACACACATGCAATGACACTGGGTCGATCCATAGGTGGTCTGTGAAAGAACACACATGAATGACACTGGTGGATCCATATGTGGTCTGTGAAAAGAACCACAAGGCAATGACTCTGGTGGCTCCCATGTGTTTTTGTGAAAAGAACACACATGCAATGTAAACTGGTGGATCCATATGTGGTCTCTGAAAAGAACAAAATTTCATTGCACATCAGGTGGATCTATATATGTTCTGTGAAAAGAAAACCCAACATGCAATGAACATTGGTGGATCCATATGTGGTTGTGAAAGAACACACCTGCAAGGACACTAGTGGATCCATATGTGGTTTGTGAAATAACACACATGCAATGACACTGGTTGATCCATATGTGGTCTATGAAAAGAACACACATGAAATGACACTCGTGGATCCATATGTGGTATGTGAAAGAACACACATGCAATGACTATGGTGGATCCATATGTGGTTATGTGAAAGAACACACATGCAATGACACTAGGTTGATCCATATGTGATTTGTGAAAGAACACACATGAAATGACAATCGTGGATCCAATGTGGTATGTGAAAAGACCACACATGCAATGACTCTGGTGGATCCATATGTGGTATGTGAAAGAAGAACACACATGCAATGACACTGGTGTGATCCATAATGGTTTTGGTTTCTGCCAAAACGAACACACAATGCTTACATGACATTTACTGGATCCATATGTGGTATGTCGTACAAAGAACACACATGCAATGTACAACCTGGTCGGTTACACAACATGTGGTTTGTTAAAAGAACACACATGCAATG
>CAJUXJ010000317.1:0-16518 GCA_910589775.1 Avena eriantha
ACACATGCAATGACTCTAGTGGATCCATGTGGTTTAGGAAAGAACACACATGCAATGACATCTAGTGGATCCATGTGGTTTAGAAAAGAACACACATGCAATGACTCTAGGATCCATGTGGTTTATGAAAAGAACACACATGCAATGACATCTAGTGGATCCATGTGGTTTTGGAAATAACACACATGCAATGACTCTAGTGGATCCATGTGGTTTAGAAAAGAACACACATGCAATGATCTAGTGGATCCATGTGGTTTAGAAAAGAACACACATGCAATGACTCTAGTGGATCCATGTGGTTTAGGAAAATACACACATGCAATGACTTAGTGGATCCATGTGGTTTAGGAAAAAAACACATGCAATGACATCTAGTGGATCCATGTGGTTTAGGAAAATAACACACATGCAATACATCTAGTGATCCATGTGGTTTAGGTAAAGAACACCATGCAATGACATCTAGTGGATCCATGTGGTTTAGGAAAAAACACACATGCAATGACATCTAGTGGATCCATGGTTTTGGAAAAGAACACACATGCAATGACATCTAGTGGATCCATGTGGTTTAGGAAAATAACACACATGCAATGACATCTAGTGGATCGATGTGGTTTAGGAAAAGAACACACATGTAATGACTCTAATGGATCCATGTGGTTTATAAAATAACACGCATGCAATGACTCTAGTGGATCCATGTAGTTTTGAAAAGAACACACATGCAATGACATCTAGTGGATCCATGAGGTTTAGGAAAGAACACACATGCAATGACCTAGTGGATCCATGTGGTTTAGGAAAAGAACACACATGCAATGACATCTAGGGGATCCATGTGGTTTTGGAAATGAACACACATGCAATGACATCTAGTGGATCCATGTGGTTTAGGAAAAGAACACCATGCAATGACATCTAGTGGATCCATGTGGTTTAGGAAAAGACACACATGCAATGACTCTAGTGGATCCATGTGGTTTAGGAAAGAACACGCATGCAATGACTCTAGTGGATCCTGTGGTTTATGAAAATAAAACACATGCAATGACATCTAGTGGATCCATGTGGTTTAGGAAAATAACAAACATGCAAATGACATCTAGTGGATCCATGTGGTTTAGGTAAAGAACACACATGAAATGACTCTAGTGGATCCAGGTGGTTTAGGAAGACAACACACATGCAATGACATCTAGTGGAACCATATGGTTTGGGAAAAGAACGAACAGCAATGACATGTAGTGGATCCATGTGGTTTAGGAAAATAACACACATGCAATGACATCTAGTGGATCGATGTGGTTTAGGAAAAGAACACACATGTAATGACTCTAATGGATCCATGTTGTTTAGTAAAATAACACGCATGCAATGACTCTAGTGGATCCATGTAGTTTAGGAAAGAACACACATGCAATGACATCTAGTGGATCCATGAGGTTTTGGAAAAGAACAAACATGCAATGACATATAGTGGATCCATGTGGTTTAGGTAAATAACTAACATGCATATGACATCTAGTGGATCCATGTGGTTTAGGAAAATAACACATGAAATGACATCTAGTGGATCCATGAGGTTTAGGAAAAGAACACACAATGCAATGACTTTAGTGATCCATGTGGTTTAGGAAAAGAACAAACATGCAATGACATCTAGTGGATCCATGTGGTTTAGGAAAATAACACACATGCAATGACATCTAGTGGTATCGATGTGGTTTAGGAAAAGAACACACATGTAATGACTTCTAATGGATCCATGTGGTTTAGTAAAATAACACGCATGCAATGACTCTAGTGGATCCATGTAGTTTAGGAAAAGAACACACATGCAATGACATCTAGTGGATCCATGAGGTTTTGGAAAAGAACACACATGCAATGACTTTAGTGGATCCATGTGGTTTAGGAAAAGAACAGACATGCAATGACATCTAGGGGATCCATGAGGTTTTGGAAATGAACACACATGCAATGACATCTAGTGGATCGATGTGGTTTAGGAAAAGAACACACATGTAATGACTCTAATGGATCCATGTGGTTTAGTAAAATAACACGCATGCAATGACTCTAGTGGATCCATGTAGTTTAGGAAAAGAACACACATGCAATGACATCTAGTGGATCCATGAGGTTTAGGAAAATAACACACATGCAATGACTCTAGTGGATCCATGTGGTTTAGGAAAAGAACAGACATGCAATGACATCTAGGGGATCCATGTGGTTTTGGAAATGAAGACACATGCAATGACATCTAGTGGATCCATGTGGTTTAGGAAAATAACACACATGCAATGGTATCTAGTGGATCCATGTGGTTTAGGAAAAGAACACACATGCAATGACTCTAGAGGATCCATGTGGTTTAGGAAAAGAACACGCATGCAATGACTCTAGTGGATCCATGTGGTTTATGAAAATAAAACACATGCAATGACATCTAGTGGATCCATGTGGTTTAGGAAAATAACACACATGAAATGACATCTAGTGGATCCATGTGGTTTAGGTAAAGAACACACATGAAATGACTCTAGTGGATCCAGGTGGTTTAGGAAAACAACACACATGCAATGACATCTAGTGGATCCATGTGGTTTTGGAAAAGAACACACATGCAATGACATCTAGTGGATCCATGTGGTTTAGGAAAATAACACACATGCAATGACATCTAGTGGATCGATGTGGTTTAGGAAAAGAACACACATGTAATGACTCTAATGGATCCATGTGGTTTAGTAAAATAACACGCATGCAATGACTCTAGTGGATCCATGTAGTTTAGGAAAAGAACACACATGCAATGACATCTAGTGGATCTATGAGGTTTTGGAAAAGAACACACATGCAATGACTTTAGTGGATCCATGTGGTTTAGGAAAAGAACAGACATGCAATGACATCTAGGGGATCCATGAGGTTTTGGAAATGAACACACATGCAATGACATCTAGTGGATCGATGTGGTTTAGGAAAAGAACACACATGTAATGACTCTAATGGATCCATGTGGTTTAGTAAAATAACACGCATGCAATGACTCTAGTGGATCCATGTAGTTTAGGAAAAGAACACACATGCAATGACATCTAGTGGATCCATGAGGTTTAGGAAAAGAACACACATGCAATGACTCTAGTGGATCCATGTGGTTTAGGAAAAGAACAGACATGCAATGACATCTAGGGGATCCATGTGGTTTTGGAAATGAAGACACATGCAATGACATCTAGTGGATCCATGTGGTTTAGGAAAATAACACACATGCAATGGTATCTAGTGGATCCATGTGGTTTAGGAAAAGAACACACATGCAATGACTCTAGAGGATCCATGTGGTTTAGGAAAAGAACACGCATGCAATGACTCTAGTGGATCCATGTGGTTTATGAAAATAAAACACATGCAATGACATCTAGTGGATCCATGTGGTTTAGGAAAATAACACACATGAAATGACATCTAGTGGATCCATGTGGTTTAGGTAAAGAACACACATGAAATGACTCTAGTGGATCCAGGTGGTTTAGGAAAACAACACACATGCAATGACATCTAGTGGATCCATGTGGTTTTGGAAAAGAACACACATGCAATGACATCTAGTGGATCCATGTGGTTTAGGAAATAACACACATGCAATGACATCTAGTTGATCGATGTGGTTTAGGAAAAGAACACACATGTAATGACTCTAATGGATCCATGTGGTTTAGTAAATAACACCATGCAATGACTCTAGTGGATCCATTGGTTTAGGAAAAGAACACACATGCAATGACATCTAGTGGATCTATGAGGTTTTGGAAAAGAACACACATGCAATGACATTTAGTGGATCCATGTGGTTTAGGAAAAAGACAGCACATGCAATGCACATCTAGGGGATCCATGAGGTTTTGGAAATGAACACACATGCAATGACATCTAGTGGATCGATGTGGTTTAGGAAAAGAAACACACATGTAATGACTCTAATGGATCCATGTGGTTTAGTAAAATAACACGCATGGAATGACTCTATTGGATCCATGTAGTTTAGGAAAAGAACACACATGCAATGACATCTAGTGGATCCATGTGGTTTAGGTAAAGAACACACATGAAATGACTCTAGTGGATCCAGGTGGTTTAGGAAAACAAACACACATGCAATGACATCTAGTGGATCCATCTGGTTTTGGAAAAGAACAAACATGCAATAACATCTAGTGGATCCATGTGGTTTAGGAAAATAACACACATGCAATGACATCTAGTGGATCGATGTGGTTTAGGAAAAGAACACACATGTAATGACTCTAATGGATCCATGTGGTTTAGGAAAATAACACCATGCAATGACATCTAGTGGATCCATGTGGTTTAGGAAAAGAACACACATGCAATGACATCTAATGGATCCATGAGGTTTTGTAAAAGAACACACATTCAATGACTTAGTGGATCCATGTGGTTTAGGAAAAAGAACAGACATGCAATGACATCTAGGGATCCATGATGGTTTGGGAAATGAACACACATGCAATGACATCTAGTGGCATCGATGTGGTTTAGGAAAGAACACACATGTAATGACTTCTAATGGATCCATGTGGTTTAGTAAAATAACACGCATGCAATGACTCTAGTGGATCCATGTAGTTTAGGAAAAGAACACACATGCAATGACATCTAGTGGATCCATGAGGTTAGGAAAAGAACACACATGCAATGACTTTAGTGGATCCATGTGGTTTAGGAAAAGAACAGACATGCAATGACATCTAGGGGATCCATGAGGTTTTGGAAATGAAAACACATGCAATGACATATAGTGGATCCATGTGGTTTAGGAAAATAACACACATGCAATGGTATCTAGTGGATCCATGTGGTTTAGGAAAAGAACACACATGCAAATGACTCTAGAGGATCCATGTGGTTTAGGAAAATAACACACATGCAATGACTCTATTGGATCCATGTGGTTTATGAAAATAAAACACATGCAATGACATCTAGTGGATCCATGTGGTTTAGGAAAATAACACACATGAAATGACATCTAGTGGATCCATGTGGTTTAGGTAAAGAACACACATGAAATGACTCTAGTGGATCCATGTGGTTTAGGAAAACAACACACATGCAATGACATCTAGTGGATCCATGTGGTTTTGGAAAATAACACACATGCAATGACATCTAGTGGATCCATGTGGTTTAGGAAAATAACACACATGCAATGACATCTAGTGGATCGATGTGGTTTTAGTAAAATAACACACCTGTATGACTCTAGATGGATCCATGTAGTTTAGTAAAAGAACACGCATGCAATGACGTCTAGTGGATCCATGTAGATTTAGGAAAAGAACACACATGCAATGACATCTAGTGGATCCATGAGGTTTTGGAAATAACACGCATGCAATGACTTTAGTGGATCCATGTGGTTTAGGAAAAGAACAGACATGCAATGACATCTAGTGGATCCATGAGGTTTTGGAAATGAACACACATGCAATGACATCTAGTGGATCGATGTAGTTTAGGAAAAGAACACAATGATAATGACTCTAATGGATCCATGTTGTTTAGTAAATAACCGCATGCAATGACTCTAGTGGATCCATGTAGTTTAGGAAAGAACACACATGCAATTGACATCTAGTGGATCCATGTGGTTTAGGTAAAGAACACACATGAAATGACTCTAGTGGATCCAGGTGGTTTAGGAAAACAACACACATGCAATGACATTCTAGTGGATCCATGTGGTTTTGGAAAAGAACAAACATGCAATGACATCTAGTGGATCCATGTGGTTTAGGAAATAACACACATGCAATGACATCTAGTGGATCGATGTGGTTTAGGAAAAGAACAACATGTATGACTCTAATGGATCCATGTGGTTTAGTAAAATAACACGCATGCAATGACTCTAGTGGATCCATGTAGTTTAGGAAAAGAACACACATGCAATGACATCTAGTGGATCCATGAGGTTTTGGAAAAGAACACACATGCAATGACTTTAGTGGATCCATGTGGTTTAGGAAAAGAACAGACATGCAATGACATCTAGGGGATCCATGAGGTTTTGGAAATGAACACACATGCAATGACATCTAGTGCATCGATGTGGTTAGGAAAAGAACACACATGTAATGACTCTAATGGATCCATGTGGTTTAGTAAAATAACACGCATGCAATGACTCTAGTGGATCCATGTAGTTTAGGAAAAGAACACACATGCAATGACATCTAGTGGATCCATGAGGTTTAGGAAAATAACACACATGCAATGACTTTAGTGGATCCATGTGGTTTAGGAAAAGAACAGACATGCAATGACATCTAGGGGATCCATGAGGTTTTGGAAATGAAACACATGCAATGACATATAGTGGATCCATGTGGTTTAGGAAAATAACAAACATGCAATGGCATCTAGTGGATCCATGTGGTTTAGGAAAAGAACACACATGCAATGACTCTAGAGGATCCATGTGGTTTAGGAAAATAACACACATGCAATGACTCTAGTGGATCCATGTGGTTTATGAAAATAAAACACATGCAATGACATCTAGTGGATCCATGTGGTTTAGGAAAATAACACACATGAAATGACATCTAGTGGATCCATGTGGTTTAGGTAAAGAACACACATGAAATGACTCTAGTGGATCCAGGTGGTTTAGGAAAACAACACACATGCAATGACATCTAGTGGATCCATGTGGTTTTGGAAAAGAACACACATGCAATGACATCTAGTGGATCCATGTGGTTTAGGAAAATAACACACATGCAATGACATCTAGTGGATCGATGTGGTTTAGGAAAAGAACACACATGTAATGACTCTAATGGATCCATGTGGTTTAGTAAAATAACACGCATGCAATGACTCTAGTGGATCCATGTAGTTTAGGAAAAGAACACACATGCAATGACATCTAGTGGATCTATGAGGTTTTGGAAAAGAACACACATGCAATGACTTTAGTGGATCCATGTGGTTTAGGAAAAGAACAGACATGCAATGACATCTAGGGGATCCATGAGGTTTTGGAAATGAACACACATGCAATGACATCTAGTGGATCGATGTGGTTTAGGAAAAGAACACACATGTAATGACTCTAATGGATCCATGTGGTTTAGTAAATAACACGCATGCAATGACTCTAGTGGATCCATGTAGTTTAGGAAAAGAACACACATGCAATGACATCTAGTGGATCCATGAGGTTTAGGAAAAGAACACACATGCAATGACTCTAGTGGATCATGTGGTTTAGGAAAAGAACAGACATGCAATGACATCTAGGGGATCCATGAGGGTTTGGAAATGAACAAACATGCAATGACATCTAGTGGATCCATGTGGTTTAGGAAAATAACACACATGCAATGGCATCTAGTGGATCCATGTGGTTTAGGAAAAGACACACACATGCAATGACTCTAGAGGATCCATGTGGTTTAGGAAAAGAACACGCATGCAATGACTCTAGTGGATCATGTGGTTTATGAAAATAAAACACATGCAATGACATCTAGTGGATCCATGTGGTTTAGGAAAATAACACACATGAAATGACATCTAGTGGATCCATGTGGTTTAGGTAAAGAACACACATGAAATGACTCTAGTGGATCCAGGTGGTTTAGGAAAATAACTACACATGCAATGACATCTAGTGGATCCATGTGGTTTGGAAATGAAAACAATCAATGACATAGAGTGGATCCATGTGGTTTAGGAAAATAACACACATGCATGACATCTAGTGGATCCATGTGGTTTAGGAAAGAACACACATGAATGACTCTAGTGGATCCAGGTGTTTTAGGAAAATAACACACATGCAATGACTCTGAGTGGGATCCATGTGGTTTATGAAAATAACACACATGGCAATGACATCTAGTGGATCGCATGTGGTTAGGGAAAATAACATCACATGGCAAGACTACTATCTAGTGGATCGGATGTGGTTTAGGTAAACGAACACACATGTAAATGACCTCTAGTGGATCAATGTGGTTTAGTAAAATAACACAGCATGCAATGACCTATAGTGGATCCATGTAGGTTTAGGAAAAAGTAACACATATGCAATGACCTCTAGTGGATCTAGTAGGTCTTTGGAAAGATACACACATGCAATGACATTTAGTGGATCGATGTGGTTTAGGAAAAGAACAGACATGCATATTACATCTAATAATAATGGATCCAGTAGGTTTAGTAAAATAACACACATGCAATGGCATCTAGTGGATCCATGTAGGTTTAGGAAAAGAACACACATGCCACAATGGACATCTAGATGGATCCATGTGGTTTAGGAAAATAACACACATGCAATGACCTCTATTGGATCCATGTGGTTTATGAAAAGAAAACACATGCAATGACATCTAGTGGATCCATGTGGTGCGATGAGAAATGAAACACATACATGCAAATGACATCTAGTGGATCCATGTGGTTAGGTAAGAATAACACACATGAAAGGGACATCTAGTGGTATCCATGATGGTTTAGGAAAACCACACACATTGGAATGCATCTAGTGGATTAATGTGGTTTAGGAACAATACTACATGCAATGTGACTCTAGTGGATCCATGGTGGTTTATGAAAATACAACACATGCAATGTACATCTAGTGGATCGAATGTGTTTAGGAAAATAAGACACACATGCATAATGACATCTAGTGGATCCATGTGGCTTTTAGTAGAAAAGACACACATGCAATGACTTTAGTGGATCCAGGTGTTTAGGAAAATAACACACATGCAATGACATCTAGTGGATCCATGTGGTTTAGGAAAAGAACACACATGCAATGACATCTAGTGGATCCATGTGGTTTAGGAAAATAACACACATGCAATGACATCTAGTGGATCCATGTGGTTTAGGAAAAGAACACACATGCAATGACTCTAGTGGATCCATGTGGTTTAGGAAATAACACATGCAATGACTCTAGTGGATCCATGTGGTTTAGGAAAAGAACACACATGCAATGACATCTAGTGGATCCATGTGGTTTAGGAAAAGAACACACATGCAATGACTTTAGTGGATCCATGTGGTTTAGGAAAAGAACACACATGCAATGACATCTAGTGGATCCATGTGGTTTTGGAAAGAACACACATGCAATGACATCTAGTGGATCCATGTGGTTTAGGAAAATAACACACATGCAATGACATCTAGTGGATCCATGTGGTTTAGGAAAAAACACACATGCAATGACTCTAGTGGATCCATGTGGTTTAGGAAATAACACACATGCAATGACATCTAGTGGATCCATGTGGTTTAGGAAAAGAACACACATGCAATGACATCTAGTGGATCCATGTGGTTTAGGAAAAGACACACATGCAATGACTCTAGTGGATCCATGTGGTTTAGAAAAGAACACACATGCAATGACATCTAGTGGATCCATGTGGTTTAGGAAATAACACACATGCAATGACATCTAGTGGATCCATGTGGTTTAGGAAAAGAACACACATGCAATGACTCTAGTGGATCCATGTGGTTTAGGAAAATAACACACATGCAATGACTCTAGTGGATCCATGTGGTTTAGGAAATAACACACATGCAATGACATCTAGTGGATCCATGGTTTTAGAAAAGAACACACATGCAATGACTCTAGTGGATCCATGTGGTTTAGGAAAGAACAACATGCAATGACATCTAGTGGATCCATGTGGTTTGGAAAAGAACACATGCAATGACATCTAGTGGATCCATGTGGTTTAGGAAATAACACACATGCAATGACATCTAGTGGATCGATGTGGTTTAGGAAAGAACACACATGTAATGACTCTAATGGATCCATGTGGTTTAGTAAAATAACACGCATGCAATGACTCTAGTGGATCCATGTAGTTTAGGAAAAGAACACACATGCAATGACATCTAGTGGATCCATGAGGTTTTGGAAAAGAACACACATGCAATGACTTTAGTGGATCCATGTGGTTTAGGAAAAGAACAGACATGCAATGACATCTAGGGGATCCATGAGGTTTTGGAAATGAACACACATGCAATGACATCTAGTGGATCGATGTGGTTTAGGAAAAGAACACACATGTAATGACTCTAATGGATCCATGTGGTTTAGTAAAATAACACGCATGCAATGACTCTAGTGGATCCATGTAGTTTAGGAAAGAACACACATGCAATGACATCTAGTGGATCCATGAGGTTTAGGAAAATAACACACATGCAATGACTTTAGTGGATCCATGTGGTTTAGGAAAAGAACAGACATGCAATGACATCTAGGGGATCCATGAGGTTTTGGAAATGAAACACATGCAATGACATATAGTGGATCCATGTGGTTTAGGAAAATAACACACATGCAATGGCATCTAGTGGATCCATGTGGTTTAGGAAAAGAACACACATGCAATGACTCTAGAGGATCCATGTGGTTTAGGAAAATAACACACATGCAATGACTCTAGTGGATCCATGTGGTTATGAAAATAAAACACATGCAATGACATCTAGTGGATCCATGTGGTTTAGGAAAATAACACACATGAATGACATCTAGTGGATCCATGTGGTTTAGGTAAAGAACACACATGAAATGACTCTAGTGGATCCAGGTGGTTTAGGAAAACAACACACATGCAATGACATCTAGTGGATCCATGTGGTTTTGGAAAAGAACACACATGCAATGACATCTAGTGGATCCATGTGGTTTAGGAAAATAACACACATGCAATGACATCTAGTGGATCGATGTGGTTTAGGAAAAGAACACACATGAATATGAACTCTAGTGATCCATGTGGTTTAGGGTAAAGACACACATGCAATGACTCTAGTGGATCCAGGTAGGTTAGGGAAAAGAACACACAGGCAATGACATCTAGGGATCATATAGGTTTTTGGAAGAAGAAGCACACATGCAATGACCTTTAGTGGATCCATGTGGGTTTAGGAAAATAACAGACATGCAATGACATCTAGTGGACCGATTAGGTTTAGGAAATACACACATGCTAATGACCATCTTAGTGGATCGATGTGGTTTAGGAAAAGAACACAATGTAATGACTCTATGGAGCCATGTGGTTTAGAAATAACACCACATGCAATGACTCTAGTGGATCCATGTAGGTTTAGGAAAGAACACACATGCATGACAATCTAATGGGATCCATAGAGGTTTTGTGAAAGACCACACATCAAATGACTTTAGTGGATCCATGTGGTTTTAGGAAAAGAACACACATGCAATGACATCTAGTGGATCCATGTGGTTTTGGAAAAGAACACACATGCAATGACATCTAGTGGATCCATGTGGTTTAGGAAAAAACACATGCAATGACATCTAGTGGATCCATGTGGTTTAGGAAAAGAACACACATGCAATGACTCTAGTGGATCCATGTGGTTTAGGAAAAGACACACATGCAATGACTCTAGTGGATCCATGTGGTTTAGGAAAATAAACACATGCAATGACATCTAGTGGATCCATGTGGTTTAGGAAAAACACACATGCAATGACATCTAGTGGATCCATGTGGTTTAGGAAAAGAACACACATGCAATGACTCTAGTGGATCCATGTGGTTTAGGAAAAACACACATGCAATGACATCTAGTGGATCCATGTGGTTTTGGAAAGAACACACATGCAATGACATCTAGTGGATCCATGTGGTTTAGGAAAATAACACACATGCAATGACATCTAGTGGATCCATGTGGTTTAGGAAAAGAACACACATGCAATGACATCTAGTGGATCCATGTGGTTTAGGAAAAGAACACACATGCAATGACTCTAGTGGATCCATGTGGTTTAGGAAAAGAACACACATGCAATGACTCTAGTGGATCCATGTGGTTTAGGAAAAGAAAACACATGCAATGACATCTAGTGGATCCATGTGGTTTAGGAAAATAACACACATGCAATGACATCTAGTGGATCCATGTGGTTTAGGAAAAGAACACACATGCAATGACTCTAGTGGATCCATGTGGTTTAGGAAAACACACACATGCAATGACATCTAGTGGATCCATGTGGTTTTGGAAAAGAACACACATGCAATGACATCTAGTGGATCCATGTGGTTTAGGAAAATAACACACATGCAATGACATCTAGTGGATCCATGTGGTTTAGGAAAGAACACACATGCAATGACTCTAGTGGATCCATGTGGTTTAGGAAAATAACACACATGCAATGACTCTAGTGGATCCATGTAGTTTAGGAAAAGAACACACATGCAATGACATTAGTGGATCCATGAGGTTTTGGAAAAGAACACACATGCAATGACTTTAGTGGATCCATGTGGTTTAGGAAAAGAACAGACATGCAATGACATCTAGGGGATCCATGAGGTTTGGAATAATGAACACACATGCAATGACATCTAGTGGATCGATGTGTTTAGGAAAAGAACACACATGTAATGACTCTAATGGATCCATGTGGTTTAGTAAATAACACGCATGCAATGACTCTAGTGGATCCATGTAGTTAGGAAAAGAACACACATGCAATGACATCTAGTGGTTCCATGAGGATTTAGGAAAAGAACACACATGCAACTGACTCTAGTGGATCCATGTGGTTTAGAAAAGAACAGACATGCAATGACATCTAGGGGATCCATGTGGTTTTGGAAATGAAGATACATGCAATGACATCTAGTGGATCCATGTGGTTTAGGAAATAACACACATGCAATGGTATCTAGTGGATCCATGTGGTTTAGGAAAAGAACACACACGCAATGACTCTAGAGGATCCATGTGGTTTAGGAAAAGAACACGCATGCAATGACTCTAGTGGATCATGTGGTTTAGGAAAATAAAACACATGCAATGACATCTAGTGGATCCATGTGGTTTAGGAAATAACACACATGCAATGACATCTAGTGGATCCATGTGGTTTAGGAAAGAACACACATGCAATGACTCTAGTGGATCCATGTGGTTTAGGAAAAAACACACATGCAATGACATCTAGTGGATCCATGTGGTTTAGGAAAAGAACACACATGCAATGACATCTAGTGGATCCATGTGGTTTAGGAAAAGAACACACATGCAATGACATCTAGTGGATCCATGTGGTTTAGGAAAATAACACACATGCAATGACTCTAGTGGATCCATGTGGTTTAGAAAAAACACACATGCAATGACTCTAGTGGATCCATGTGGTTTAGGAAAGAACACACATGCAATGACATCTAGTGGATCCATGTGGTTTTGGAAAAGAACACACATGCAATGACATCTAGTGGATCCATGTGGTTTAGGAAAATAACAACATGCAATGACATCTAGTGGATCCATGTGGTTTAGGAAAAGAACACACATGCAATGACATCTAGTGGATCCATGTGGTTTGGAAAAGAACACACATGCAATGACTTTAGTGGATCCATGTGGTTTAGGAAAAGAACACACATGCAATGACATCTAGTGGATCCATGTGGTTTGGAAAGAACACACATGCAATGACATCTAGTGGATCCATGTGGTTTAGGAAAAGAACACACATGCAATGACTCTAGTGGATCCATGTGGTTTAGGAAAATAACACACATGCAATGACTCTAGTGGATCCATGTGGTTTAGGAAAAGAACACACATGCAATGACATCTAGTGGATCCATGTGGTTTTGGAAAAGAACACACATGCAATGACTTAGTGGATCCATGTGGTTTAGGAAAAGAACACACATGCAATGACATCTAGTGGATCCATGTGGTTTAGGAAAAGAACACACATGCAATGACTCTAGTGGATCCATGTGGTTTAGGAAAAGAACACACATGCAATGACATCTAGTGGATCCATGTGGTTTGGAAAGAACACACATGCAATGACATCTAGTGGATCCATGTGGTTTAGGAAAATAACACACATGCAATGACATCTAGTGGATCCATGTGGTTTAGGAAAGAACACACATGCAATGACATCTAGTGGATCCATGTGGTTTAGGAAAAGAACACACATGCAATGACTCTAGTGGATCCATGTGGTTTAGGAAAAAAACACATGCAATGACATCTAGTGGATCCATGTGGTTTAGGAAAATAACACACATGCAATGACATCTAGTGGATCCATGTGGTTTAGGAAAAGAACACACATGCAATGACTCTAGTGGATCCATGTGGTTTAGGAAAACAACACACATGCAATGACATCTAGTGGATCCATGTGGTTTTGGAAAAGAACAACATGCAATGACATCTAGTGGATCCATGTGGTTTAGGAAATAACACACATGCAATGACATCTAGTGGATCGATGTGGTTTAGGAAAAGAACACACATGTAATGACTCTAATGGATCCATGTGGTTTAGTAAAATAACACGCATGCAATGACTCTAGTGGATCCATGTAGTTTAGGAAAAGAACACACATGCAATGACATCTAGTGGATCCATGAGGTTTGGAAAAGAACACACATGCAATGACTCTAGTGGATCCATGTGGTTTAGGAAAAGACACACATGCAATGACATCTAGTGGGATCCATGTGGTTTGGAAATGAACACACATGCAATGACATCTAGTGGATCCATGTGGTTTAGGAAATAACACACATGCAATGACATCTAGTGGATCCATGTGGTTTAGGAAAAGAACACACATGCAATGACTCTAGTGGATCCATGTGGTTTAGGAAAAGAACACACATGCAATGACTCTAGTGGATCCATGTGGTTTAGGAAAAAAAACACATGCAATGACATCTAGTGGATCCATGTGGTTTAGGAAAATACACACATGCAATGACATCTAGTGGATCCATGTGGTTTAGGAAAAGAACACACATGCAATGACTCTAGTGGATCCATGTGGTTTAGGAAAAGAACACACATGCAATGACATCTAGTGGATCCATGTGGTTTAGGAAATAACACACATGCAATGACATCTAGTGGATCCATGTGGTTTAGGAAAGAACACACATGCAATGACATCTAGTGGATCCATGTGGTTTAGGAAAAGAACACACATGCAATGACTCTAGTGGATCCATGTGGTTTAGGAATAACACACATGCAATGACTCTAGTGGATCCATGTGGTTTAGGAAAAGAACACACATGCAATGACATCTAGTGGATCCATGTGGTTTTGAAAAGAACACACATGCAATGACATCTAGTGGATCCATGTGGTTTAGGAAAATAAACACATGCAATGACATCTAGTGGATCCATGTGGTTTAGGAAAGAACACACATGCAATGACATCTAGTGGATCCATGTGGTTTAGGAAAAGAACACATGCAATGACTCTAGTGGATCCATGTGGTTTAGGAAAAGAACACACATGCAATGACATCTAGTGATCCATGTGGTTTAGGAAAAGAACACACATGCAATGACATCTAGTGGATCCATGTGGTTTAGGAAAAGAACACACATGCAATGACTCTAGTGGATCCATGTGGTTTAGTAAATAACACACATGCAATGACTCTAGTGGATCCATGTGGTTAGGAAAAGAACACACATGCAATGACATCTAGTGGATCCATGTGGTTTTGGAAAAGAACACACATGCAATGACTCTAGTGGATCCATGTGGTTTAGGAAAAGAACACACATGCAATGACATCTAGTGGATCCATGTGGTTTAGGAAAGAACACACATGCAATGACATCTAGTGGATCCATGTGGTTTAGGAAAATAACACACATGCAATGACATCTAGTGGATCCATGTGGTTTAGGAAAGAACACACATGCAATGACATCTAGTGGATCCATGTGGTTTAGGAAATAACACACATGCAATGACATCTAGTGGATCCATGTGGTTTAGGAAAAGAACACACATGCAATGACATCTAGTGGATCCATGTGGTTTAGGAAAAGAACACACATGCAATGACATCTAGTGGATCCATGTGGTTTAGGAAAAGAACACACATGCAATGACATCTAGTGGATCCATGTGGTTTAGGAAAATAACACATGCAATGACATCTAGTGGATCCATGTGGTTTAGGAAAAGAACACACATGCAATGACTCTAGTGGATCCATGTGGTTTAGGAAAAAACACACATGCAATGACATCTAGTGGATCCATGTGGTTTGGAAAACAACACACATGCAATGACATCTAGTGGATCCATGTGGTTTAGGAAAAACACACATGCAATGACATCTAGTGGATCCATGTGGTTTAGGAAAGAACACACATGCAATGACTCTAGTGGATCCATGTGGTTTAGGAAATAACACACATGCAATGACTCTAGTGGATCCATGTGGTTTAGGAAAAGAACACACATGCAATGACATCTAGTGGATCCATGAGGTTAGGAAAGAACACACATGCAATGACTCTAGTGGATCCATGTGGTTTAGAAAAGAACACACATGCAATGACATCTAGTGGATCCATGTGGTTTTG
>CAJUXJ010000318.1:0-12628 GCA_910589775.1 Avena eriantha
TTTTCCTAAACCACCACCAGAGTCATTGCATATGTGTTATTTTCCTAAACCACCACGAGATTCATTGCATGTGTGTTCTTTTCCCTAAACCACCACCAGAGTCATTGCATGTGCCTTGTTTTCCCGAAACCACCACTAGAGTTATTGCATGTATGCTCCTTCCTAACGAAGACATGGATCCGCCACAGTCATTGCATGTGTGTTCCATTCCTAAACCACCACCAAATTCATTGCATGTGTCTTCTTTTCCTAAACCACCACCAGAGTCATTGCATGTGTGTTCTTTTCCAAAACCAACACTAGACCCATTGCACGTGGGTTCCTTTCCTAAACCACATTGATCCACCAGTGTCATTGCATGTGTGTTACTTTCCTAAACCACCAGAGAGTCATTGCATGTGTGTTCCTTTCCTAAACCAAATTTGATCCACCAGCGTCATTGCATGTGTGTTCGTTTCCTAACGACATGGATCCACCAGTGTCATGCATTTGTATTCTTTCCTAAACCACCACCAGTGTCATTGCATGTGTCTTCTTTTCCTAAACCACGACTAGAGCCATTGCATGTGTGTTCCTTTCCTAAACCACATACAGTGCCATTGCATGTGTCTTTTTTTTTTCCAAACCACAACGGAGTCATGCATGTGTGTTATTTCCTAAACCACCACAGAAGTCATTCATGTGTGTTCCTTCCCCTAAACCATATGTATCCACCAGTGTCATTGCCTGTGTCTTATTTTCCTAACCACCACAAGAGTCATTGCATGTCTTCTTTCCTAAACCTCCACAAGAGTCATTACATGTGTTTTTCTTTTACTAAACCACCACCGGAGTCATTACATGTGTCTTCCTTTCCTAAACCACATGGATCCACCATAGTCATTGCATGCGTGTTCCTTTCCTAAACCAACACCAGAGTCATTGCATGTGTTTTTTTTTCCTAACCACATTAATCCGCCACAGTCATTGCAGTGTGTTGTTTTCCTTCCCTAAACCACCACCAGAGTCATTGCATATGTGTTATTTTCCTAAACCACCACGAGATTCATTGCATGGTGTTCTTTTCCTAAACCACCACCAGAGTCATTGCATGTGCCTTTTTTCCGAAACCACCACTAGAGTTATTGCATGTATGCTCCTTTCCTAAACGACATGGATCCAACACAGTCATTGCATGTGAGTTCCATTCCTAAACCACCACCAGAGTCATTGCATGGTGTCTTCTTTTCCTAAACCACCACCAGAGTCATTGCATGTGTGTTCTTTTCCAAAACCAACACTAGACCCATTGCACGTGGGTTCCTTTCCTAAACCACCTTGATCCACCAGTGTCATTGCATGTGTCTTCTTTCCTAAACCACACACCAGAGTCATTGCATATGTCTTCTTACCCTAAACCACCACCAGAGTCATTGCATGTGTGTTACTTTCCTAAACCACCACTAGAGTCATTGCATGTGTGTTCCTTTCCTAAACCAAATTGATCCACCAGCGTCATTGCATGTGTGTTCGTTTCCTAAACGACATGGATCCACCAGTGTTATTGCATTTGTATTCTTTTCCTAACCAGCACCAGTGTCATTGCATGTGTCTTCTTTTCCTAAACCACGACTAGAGCCATTGCATGTGTGTTCCTTTCCTAAACCACATTGATCCACCAGTGTAATGGCATTTGTATTATTTCCTAAAACACCACCAGTGTCGTTGCATGTTGTGTCTTCTTTTCCAAAACCACAACGATTCATTGCATGTGTTTATTTGCCTAAACCACCACAGAAGTAATTTCATGTGTGTTCCTTTCCTAAACCATATGTATCCATCAGTGTCATTGCCTGTGTCTTATTTTCCTAAACCACCACCAGAGTCATTGCATGTCTTCTTTTCCTAAACCTCCATGAGAGTCATTCAATGTGTTTTCTTTTACTAAACCACCACCGGAGTCATTACATGTGTCTTCCTTTCCTAAACCACATGGATCCACCATAGTCATTGCATGCGTGTTCCTTTCCTAAACCAACACCAGAGTCATTGCATGTGTTTTTTTCCTAAACCACATTAATCCGCCATAGTCATTGCATGTGTGTTCCTTTTCTAAACCACATGGATCCACCAGTGTCATTGCATGTGTCTTTTATTCCTAAACCACCACCATAGTCATTGCATGTGTCTTATTTTCCTAAACCACCACCAGAGTCATATTGGATGTGTGTTCCTTCCCTAAACCACCCCCAGTGCATTGCATGGGTCTTCCTTCCCTAAACCACCACTAGAGTCAGTCATGTGTGTTCCTTTCCTAAACCACATGGATCCACCAGTGTCATTGCATGTGTCTTCCTTTCCTAAACCACCACTAGAGTCTTTCCATGTGTGTTATTTTCCTAAACCACATGGATATACCGGTGTCATTGCATGTGCCTTCCTTTGCTAAACCACCACGAGTGTCATTGCATGTGCCTTACTTTCCTAAGCCACCACGAGAGTCATTGCATGTGTCTCCGTTTCCTAAACCACCACCAGAGTCATTGCATGTGTGTTCTTTTTCTAAGCCAACACTAGTGTAATTGCTTGTGTGTTCCTTTCCTAAATCACATTGATCCACCAGAGTCATTGCATTGTGTTTTCTTTTCCTAAACCAGATGGATCCACTAGAAATCATTGCATGTGTGTTCTTTCCTAAACCACCACCATAGTCATGGCACGTGTCTTCCTTTCCTAAACCACATTGATCCACCAGTGTTATTGCATGGGTGTCTTTTCCTAAACCACCACCAGAGTCATTACATGTGTGTTTCTTTTCAGTGAACCACATGGATCCCACTAGAATTATTGCATGTGTGTTCTTTCCCTAAACCACCACCATAGTCATTGCCTGTGTCTTCCTTTCCTAAACAACATTGATCCACCAGAGTCATTTGCATGGTGTTGTTTTCCTAAAACCACCACCAGAGTCATTGCATGTGTGTTCTTTTCATAAACCACCACGAGAGTCATTTCATGTGTATTCTTTTCCTAAACCAGCACCAGAAGTCATTGCATGTGTGTTACTATCCTAAACCACCACTCGACTCATTGCATGTATGTTCCTTTCCTAAACCACATTGATTCACCAGCGTCATTGCATGCGTGTTCTTTTTTCCTAAAAGACATGGATCCACCAGTGTAAATGCATTTGTATTCTTTTCCTCAAACCAACCACCAGTGTCAGTGCAGGTGTCTTCTTTTCGTAAACCACAACTAGAGTCATTGCATGTGTGTTCTTTTCCTAAAACCACCACCAGAGTCATATTGCATGTGTGTCCCTTTCCTAAACCACCCACCAGTGTCATTGCATGTGTCTTCCTTCACTAAACCACCACTAGAGTCATTCATGTGTGTTCCTTTCCTAAACCACATGGATCCACCAGTGTCATTGCATTTGTCTTCCTTTCCTAAACCACCACTAGAGTCTTTGCATGTGTGTTATTTTCCTAAACCACATGGATCTACCGGTGTCATTGGCATGTTCCTTCCTCTTTCCTAAACCACCACGAGAGTCATTGCATGTGTCTCCGTTTCCTAAACCACCACCAGAGTCATTGCATGTGTCTTCTTTTCCTTAACCACCACCAGAGTCATTGCATGTGTGTTCTTTTTCTAAACCACCACTAGAGTCATTTCATGTGTGTTCCTTTCCTAAATCACATTGATCCACCAGAGTCATTGCATATGTGTTCCTTTCCTAAACCACATGGATCCACCAGTGTTATTGCATCTGTGTTCTTTTCCTAAACAACCACAAGAGTCATTCCATGTGACTTCTTTTCTGACACCATTACCAGAGTCATTGCATGTGTCTTATTTTCCTAAACCACCACCAGAGTCATTGCATGTGTGTTATTTTCCATAAACCACCACTAGTGTCATTGCAGGTGTATTCCTTTACTAAACCACCACTAGAGTCATTGCATGTGTGTTATTTTCCTAAACCACATTGATCCACCAGAGTCATTGCATGTGTGTTCTTTTCCTAAAACCACCACAAGAGTCATTGCATGTGTGTTCCTTTCCTAAACCACATGGATACACCAGAGTCATTGCATGTGTGTAAGTTTTAACCACCACTAGAGTCATTGCATGTGTCTTCCTTTCCTAAACCACCACCAGAGTCATTGCATGTGTGTTCTTTTCCAGAACAACATGGATCCACTAGAATTATTGCATGTGTGTTCTCTTCCTAACCACCACCATAGTCATTGCATGTGTCTTCCTTTCCTAAACAACATTGATCCACCAGAGTCATTGCATGTGTGTTGTTTTGCTAAACACCACCGGAGTCATTGCACGTGTGTTCCTTTCCTAAACCACCACCACAATCATTGCATGCTTCTTCTTTTCCTAAACCACCACCAGAATCATTGCATGTGTGTTCTTTTCCAAAACCAACACTAGACTCATTGCACGTGTGTTCCTTTCCTAAACCACATTGATCCACCAGAGTCATTGCATGTGTGTTCCTTTCCTAAACCACATGGATCCACCAGTGTCATTGCATGTGTGTTCTTTTCCTAAACCACCACCAGTGTCATTGCATGTGTCTTCCTTCACTGAACCACCACTAGAGTCATTCATGTGTGTTCCTTTCCTAAACCACATGGATACACCGGTGTCATTGCATTTGTCTTCCTTTCCTAAACCACCACTAGAGTCTTTGCATGTGTGTTATTTTCCTAAACCACATGGATATACCGGTATCATTGCATGTGCCTTCCTTTCCTAAACCACCACGAGAGTCATTGCATGTGTCTCCGTTTCCAAAACCACCACTAGAGTCATTGCATGTGTCTTCTTTTCCTAAACCACCACTAGAGTCATTGCATGTGTGTTCTTTTTCTAAACCACCACTAGAGTCATTGCATGTGTGTTCCTTTCCTAAATCACATTGATCCACCAGAGTCATTGCATATCTGTTCCTTTCCTAAACCACATGGATCCACCAGTGTTATTGCATGCGTGTTCTTTTCCTAAACCACCACAAGAGTCATTCCATGTGACTTCTTTTCCTACACCATTATTAGAGTCATTGCATGTGTGTTCTTTTCCTAAACCACCACCAGAGTCATATTGCATGTGTGTTCCTTTCCTAAACGACCACTAGTGTCATTGTATGTGTATTCCTTTACTCAAGCACCAATAGAGTCATTGCATGTGTGTTCTTTTCCTAAACCACGTTGATGCACCAGAGTCATTGCATGTGTGTTCTTTTCCTAAACCACCACAAGAGTCATTGCATGTGTGTTCCTTTCCTAAACCACATGGATACACCATATTCATTGCATGTGTGTATGTTTTAACCACCACTAGAGTCATTGCATGTGTCTTCCTTTCCTAAACCACCACCAGAGTCATTGCACGTGTGTTCTTTTCCTGAACCACATGGATCCACTAGAATTATTGCATGTGTGTTCTCTTCGTAAACCTCCACCATAGTGATTGCATGTGTCTTCCTTTCCTAAACAACATTGATCCACCAGAGTCATTGCATGTTTGTTGTTTTGCTACACCACCACCAGAGTCATTGCATGTGTGTTCTTTTCCTAAACCACCATGAGAGTCATTTCATGTGTATTCTTTTCATAAACCACGACCAGAGTCATTGCATGTGCCTTGTTTTCCAAAACAACCACTAGAGTCATTGCACGTGTGCTCCTTTCCTAAACAGAATGAATACACCAGAGTCATTGCATGTGTGTTCCTTTCCTAAACCACCACCATAGTCATTGCATGTCTCTTCTTTTCTGAAACCACCACCAGAATCATTGCATGTGTGTTCTTTTCCTAAACCAACAATAGACTCATTGCACGTGTGTTCCTTTCCTAAACCACATTGATCCACCAGAGTCATTGCATGTGTGTTCCTTTCCTAAACCACATGGATCCACCAGTGTCATTGCATGTGTGTTCTTTTCCTAAACCACCACCCGAGTCATATTGCATGTGTGTTCCTTTCCTAAACCACCACCAGTGTCATTGCATGTGTCTTCCTTCACTAAACCACCACTAGAGTCATTCATGTGTGTTCCTTTCCTAAACCACATGGATCCACCAGTGTCATTGCATTTGTCTTCCTTTCGTAAACCACCACTAGAGTCTTTGCATGTGTGTTATTTTCCTAAACCACATGGATCTACCGGTGTCATTGCATGTGCCTTCCTTTCCTAAACCACCACGAGAGTCATTGCATGTGTCTCCGTTTCCTAAACCACCACCAGAGTCATTGCATGTGTCTTCTTTTCCTTAACCACCACCAGAGTCATTGCATGTGTGTTCTTTTTCTAAACCACCACTAGAGTCATTCTATGTGTGTTCCTTTCCTAAATCACATTGATCCACCAGAGTCATTGCATATGTGTTCCTTTCCTAAACCAGATGGATCCACCAGTGTTATTGCATGCGTCTTCTTTTCCTAAACCACCACCAGAGTCATATTGCATGTCTGTTCCTTTCCTAAACGACCACTAGTGTCATTGCATGTGTATTCCTTTACTAAACCACCACTAGAGTCATTGCATGTGTGTTCTTTTCCTAAACCACATTGATCCACCAGAGTCATTGCATGTGTGTTCTTTTCCTAAACCACCACAAGAGTCATTGGATGTGTGTTCCTTTCCTAAAACCACATGGATACACCAGAGTCATTGCATGTGTGTAACTTTTAACCACCACCAGAGTCATTGCATGTGTCTTATTTTCCTAAACCACGACCAGAGTCATTGCATGTGTGTTCTTTTCCTGAACCACATTCATCCACTAGAATTATTGCATGTGTGTTCTTTTCCTAAACCACCACCATAGTCATTGCATGTGTCTTCCTTTCCTAAACAACATTGATCCACCAGAGTAATTGCATGTGTGTTGTTTTGCTAAACCACCACCAGAGTCATTGCATGTGTGTTCTTTTCCTGAACCACATTAATCCACTAGAATTATTGCATGTGTGTTCTTTTCCTAAACCACCACCATAGTCATTGCATGTGTCTTCCTTTCCTAAACAACATTGATCCACCAGAGTAATTGCATGTGTGTTGTTTTGCTAAACCACCACCAGAGTGATTGCATGTGTGTTCTTTTCCTAAACCACCACGACAGTCATTTCATGTGTGTTCTTTTCGTAAACCACGACCAGAGTCATTGCATGTGCCTTGTTTTCCGAAACCACCACTAGAGTCATTGCATGTGTGCTCCTTTCCTAAACAGAATGGATACACCAGAGTCATTGCATGTGTGTTCCTTTCCTAAACCAGCACCATAGTCATTGCACGTTTCTTCTTTTCCTAAACCACCACCAGAATCATTGCATGTGTGTTGTTTTCCTAAACCAACACTAGACTCATTGCACGTGTTTTCCTTTCCTAAACCACATTGATCCACCAGAGTCATTGCATGTGTGTTCGTTTCCTAAACCACATGGATCCACCAGTGTCATTGCATGTGTGTTCTTTTCCTAAACCACCACCAGAGTCATTACATGTGTGTTATTTTCCAAAACCACTACTAGAGTCATTGCATTTGTATTCCTTTAGTAAACCACCACTAGAGTCATTGCATGTGTGTTCCTTTCCTAAACCATATTGATGCACCGGAGTCATTGCATGTGTGTTCTTTTCCTAAACCACCACAAGAGTCATTGCATGTGTGTTCCTTTCCTAAACCACATGCATATACCAGCATCATTGCGTGTGTGTAGCTTTCCTAAACCACCACCATAGTCATTGCATGTGTCTTCCTTTCCTAAACCACCACCAGAGTCATTGTATGTGTGTTCTTTTCCTAAACCACATGGATCCACCAGAATCATTGCATGTGTGTTCTTTTCCTAAACCACCACCATAGTCATTGCACGTGTCTTCCTTTCCTAATCCACATTGATCCACTAGAGGCATTGCATGTGTGTTCTTTTCCTAAACCACCACCAGAGTAATTGCATCTGTGTTCTTTTCCTAAACCAACACTAGAGTCATTGCATGTGTGTTCCTTTCCAAACCACCACCAGAGTCATCGCATGTGTATTCTTTTCCTAAACCACCACCAGAGCCATTGCATGTGTGTTACTTTCCTAAACCACCACTAGACTCATTGCATGTATGTTCCTTTCCTAAACCACATTGATCCACCAGCGTCATTGCATGCGTGTTCTTTTCCTAAACGACATGGATCCACCAGTGTAATTGCATTTGTATTCTTTTCCTAAACCACCACCAGTGTCATTGCATGTGTCTTCTTTTCCTAAACCACCACTAGAGTCATTACATGTGTGTTCCTTTCCTAAACCACATTGATCCACCAGAGTCATTGAATGTGTGTTCTTTTCATGTGTGTTCCTTTCCTAAACCACTAGAGTCATTCATGTGTGTTCCTTTCCTAAACCACATGGATCCACCAGTGTCATTGCATTTGTCTTCCTTTCCTAAACCACCACTAGAGTCTTCGCATGTGTGTTATTTTCCTAAACCACATGGATCTACCGGTGTCATTGCTGATGGGTTCGTAGCATGGAAAACAAAAAATTTATACCGCAAGAACGAACAAAACCCAGATCTAATCTAGATAAAAGCCAAGATCTAATCTATTAGACATGTGCAACGAGATAGATCTGTACTAACCCTTGTAGACATGAAAGCGTTACGAGATTAGATCTCGTGGTTGATGTAGTCGATCACTTGCCGATCTCAAGATCGAGTGGACGATCCTTCCGGCGCCGCGTTCCGACAGCGCTTCCGCAGTCGGTCAACGTGCGGAGTCGAAGCAGACCTTCCTCTCCTCGTTCCAGCGAGCAGCGGAGGTAGTAGATCTCTCCACGGAATCCCCAGCAGCACGACGGCATGGTGGTGGTGGTGGAGTGGAGAATTCGGCAGGGCTTCGCCTAAGCCTGAGCAGAAAGAAGGAGGAGGAGAGAGGCGGCTTGGGGCAAGAGTGGAGGATCAAAGGGGGTGGCGCCTCCACCCCTATATATATAGAGGGAGTGGTGCGGCCTAGGGTTCCCACCCCTAGGCCCACCCCTTAGGGCCGGCGCACCAAGGAGGTGGGGGAAGGAGTCCTCCCCCCCAAGTCTCCTCTTTAAATTTCCCTTATCTTATCTTATCTTATCTTATCTTGGTTTTCAAATAAACTCCAAAATATCTTCTAGAACCTTCCGGAACATTCCGAAACCTTCTAGAATCCCCATACAAACACTCCGGAACATTTCCTAACTCAGAAAAAGATCCTCATTATATGAATCTTACTCCCCGGACAATTCCGGAGCTCCTCGTGATATCCTGAATCCAATCCAAGACACCGAACAACATTCGGTCTCCAACGCACATTCCATATCTACTTAAAACAACTTCGAACCTTAAGTGTGTCACCCTACGGTTCGTGAATATGTAGACATGACGGAGACACCTCCCCGATCAATAACCATCAGTGGGATCTGGAGATACATAATGGCTCCTACATACTCAACGATGACTTCGTGATCGATTGAACCATTAACATACGAAACCAATTCCGTTTGTCTCGCGATACTCTACTTATCCGAGGTTTGATCATCGGTATCTCCATACCTAGTTCTACCTCGTTACTGACAAGTACTCTTTACTCATTCCATGATATGTCATCCCTTGTGACCTAGTCACATGCTTGCAAGCTAACTAGATGACATTCCACCGAGAGGGCCCAGAGCATATCTATCCGTCGTATGGATGGACAAATCCCAATCTTGGTCCATGCACTTCAACACATACTTTCAGAATACCCAACGACACCTTTATGACCACCCAGTTACGAAGCGGTGTTTGATGTCATCAAAGTACCCATCCAGTGATGGTGATTAACACAACCTCATGGTCGAAGGATTAGGTTACTATGCATTTAAAAGCTTATAGCAATACGAACTTAATTACTTGATCTTATGCTACGCTTATTATGGGTGTGTGTCCATCACATCATTCTCCTAATGATACAACCTTGTTATTAATGACATCCAATGTCCATGACTAGGAAACCATGATCATCTATTAATCAAAAAGCTAGTTCAACAAGAGGCTTACTAGGGACTCTTACATGTTTACAAAACACACAAGTATTAGTTTTTCCTAATAATACAATTATAGCATGGGATGTAAACATTCATCATAAACACAAAGATATAATAATAACCACTTTTATTATTGCCTCTTGGGCATATCTCCAACAGTATCCCACTTGCACTAGAGTCAATAATCTAGATTACATGGTAATATACCTAACACCCATGGCGTTCTGGTGTTGGTCATGCTTTGCCCTAGGGAGAGGTTTAGTCAACGGATCTGCCACATTCAGATCAGTGTGTACTTTGCAAATCTTTATGTCACCATCTCGGACATACTCGCGAATAGCGTGGAAACGTAGCTTGATATGCTTCAGCTTGCTATGTGACCTTGGCTCCTGTGCATTAGCTATGGCACCTGTGTTGTCACAGTAGATGGCCATCGGGTCCAACACACTAGGAACCACGCCAAGTTCAGTAATGAATTCCTTCATCCATATGGCTTCTTCCGCAGCCTCCAAAGCAGCTATGTATTCCGATTTAGTTGAAGATTTTGCCACAACGCTTTGCTTCGCACTCCTCCAGCTCACTGCAGCACCATTCAAAATAAATACGTATCCCGATTGTGACTTCGAGTCATCCGGATCGGTGTTCCAACTAGCATCGGTGTAACCGTTTACAACAAGCTGTTCATCACCTCCATAAGAAAGAACCATATCCTTAGTCCTCTTTAGGTATTTTAGGATATTCTTGACCGCTATCCAGTGTTCCATTCCAGGATCACTTTGATATCTGCTAGTCAAACTAACAGCATGTGCTATATCTGGTCTCGTACACAACATCGCATACATGATAGAACCTATGGCCGAGGCATAGGGAATATTATTCATTTTCTCTCTATCTTCTGCCGTAGCTGGACTTTGAGTTTTACTCAAAGTCTTACCTGACAACATGGGCACGAACCCTTTCTTGCTATCTTCCATTCTAAACTTCTTTAGAACTTTGTCAAGGTATGTACTTTGTGAAAGCGCTATTAGGCGTCTTGATCTATCTCTATAAATCTTGATGCCTAGAATATATGCCGCCTCGCCAAGATCCTTCATTGAAAAACTATTATTCAAATAGGTTTTGACGCTATTAAGAAGTTCTATATCATTCCCAATCAACAATATGTCATCTACATATAGTACTAGGAATGCTACAGAGCTCCAACTCACTTTCTTGTAAATACAAGCTTCTCCATAAGTTTGTATAAACCCAATTTTTTGATTACTTTATCAAAACGTTGATTCCAACTCCGGGATGCTTGCTTCAGTCCATAAATGGAGCGCTGAAGTTTGCATACCTTGTCAGCATCTTTAGGATCGACAAAACCCTTGGGTTGTACCATATACAACTCTTCCTCAATGTCACCATTAAGGAACGCCGTTTTGACATCCATCTGCCAAATCTCATAATCGAAATGTGCAGCAATTGCTAACAAAATCCTCACAGATTTTAGATTCGCTACTGGTGAGAATATCTCATCATAGTCAACTCCTTGAATTTGTCGGAACCCTTTCGCGACAAGTCGAGCTTTATAGACGGTAACATTACCATCAACATCTGTTTTTCTCTTGAAAATCCATTTGTTCTCGACAGCCTTACGGCCATCCGGTAAATCCACCAAAGTCCATACTTGGTTTTCGTACATGGATCCCATTTCGGATTTCATGGCTTCTAGCCATTTGTCGGAATCTGGGCTCACCACAGCTTCTTCATACGTCGCAGGGTCATCAGCGTTGTCCACCAACATGACGTTTAAGGCAGATTCATACCAATCAGGAGTGGTACGAACCCTCGTTGACCTGCGAGGTTCAGCAGCAACTTCGACTGAAGTTTCATGATCTTTATCATTAGCTTCCTCTCCAATTGGTGCAGGCGGCACAAAAACATCTTCCGGTGCTACGCTACTCTCAAATCCGAGAGAAGGTTCAATAACCTCGTCGAGTTCTACTTTCCTTCCAGTCACCTCCTTCGAGAGAAACTCCTTCTCAAGAAAGGATCCATTCTTGGCAACGAAAACTTTGCCTTCGGATCTATGATAGAAGGTATACCCAATTGTTTCTTTAGGGTATCCTATTAAGACACATTTCTACGCTTTGGGTTCTAGCTTATCAGGTTGTAACTTCTTTACATATGCTTCGCAACCCCAGACTTTAAGGAACGACAACTTAGGTTTCTTTCCAAACCACGATTCGTACGGTGTCGTTTCAACGGATTTAGGTGGTGCCCTATTTAAAGTGAATGCGGCTGTCTCTAATGCATAGCCCCAAAATGATAGCGGTAAATCTGTAAGAGACATCATAGACCGAACCATATCTAATAGAGTTCGATTACGACGTTCGGACACACCATTACGTTGTGGTGTTCCCGGCGGTGTCAATTGCAAAAGTATTCCACATTTCTTTAAATGCATGCCAAACTCGTAACTTAGATATTCACCTCCGCAGTCAGAACGCAGAAACTTAATCTTCTTGTTACGATGATTTTCCACTTCACTTTGAAATTCCATAAACTTCTCGAAAGTTTCGGACTTATGTT